>JAUUEB010496579.1:0-10497 GCA_032362205.1 Clione limacina
TAGATAGATAGATAGATAGATAGATAGATAGATAGATAGATAGATAGATAGATAGATAGATAGATAGATAGATGGACGGATGGATGGATGGATGGATGGATGGATGGATGGATTGATGGGTGAATGGATGAATGGATGAATGGATGAATGGATGAATGAATGGGTGGGTGGATGGATGGGTGAATGAATGTATAGATAATTAAAGTGGTGAGCTTGACATCGTAAGAGTTGTGGAGACTGTGACCGAGATATAGAGAAATAAAGAGAGGGATATAGGGAAATAGGGTACCTATGAATATTAAAAACAAAAATTGATATATAGAAAAACTTAAGACGAATGAAAAAGAGACTGATTGAAAGAATAGTGGTAGAAATAGAGAGATAAGGATAAAAAGGCAATGTATAGAAAACTAAAAATGTTTGCCCTTCAAAAACTTTTTTAGCAGAGCATGGAACAAAGATTGAGAAAAGGGTATGGAGGTAACGAAACAAAAAAGTTTGTTAAAATATGAGCTGAGCTGAGTTGTTTAAAAGGTAGAACTAAAAACGCCAAATGCCCTTTTCTCTGTAAAGGCCAAACTGTGAAACAAATAGAGAAGTTTGCTCAGTTTATGTTAACTAAATGTCTGTGTGTAACGGGTGGGATCTATCAATCTTCATTTCTCTACCATGACCACCATCTAACTCATCTCACTACCTATGAGCCATTTCTGTGGTCTTTGAACACATTTGGCTTGACGCCTGATATAACATGAGCAAATGTCGTCTGGTGGACATCTGAGACATGGATGAAAAGGGCTTAAAATGTCACGTATTTCTCAGACAAATACAGGTGTATAGTATATCCTAAGGGGAGTTAACTTTCATTAGGTTACCCTTTTAGTGTACTTATTAACTTTCAGGTGCGTGAGTCCTTATGTGTGCGTTAAACCTTCATCCAGAGATGGTATTTGGTGAAACATTTCATAGAATATCAGGGTAAGAATCTTGTGTGAGTTTTTATAAACTGCGATTGACTTTGCATTACAAGATGTATTATTAGAACTAGGTTATAGAAGGGGACAGTTTGAGATGACGTGAACGAGAGAAGGAAAGAGTATTAAGAAAGAGGCAGAGAGAGGGGAATAGAGGAGGAAAGAGATAAAACGAGAGAGAACAAGAGAGAGAGTGATAGAGAAAGAGAGTGATAGAGAAAGAGAGAAAGAGAGTGAGAGAGAGAGAGAGAGAGAGAGAGAGAGAGAGAGACAGAGAGAGAGAGAGAGACAGAGAGAGACAGAGAGAGACAGAGAGAGACAGAGAGAGACAGAGATAGACAGAGAGAGACAGAGAGAGACAGAGAGAGACAGAGAGAGACAGAGAGAGACATAGAGGAACACCATTATTTTCTTCAAAATCCTAAATCGTCGTCTTGCAAAATAGAGCTAAATGGCTCTCAGACTATATTTTGTGTTCATCTTCTTTAAAGAATGTCAACATACTTGCAGATAACTAACGCCCAACATTCATGGCTCTTCCCACTGTAACCTCATTTTTCGTCACTTTAAGTTTCAAAAATGTAGAATGATGTCTTGAAAACAAGTATGTAAATATTGCATTAAACGAAAGGTTTTAATCGATACTTTTTCTCCACTTAGTTAACCACTTTCCATTTCTACGACCGAAGACCCGACCACTTTTCACATTAACAATTGTTCTTTATTGATTCTTGTGTTCAAGTGACACTATACCAGTTCCCGCAAATAAAGGCAGGTTCTTAGAATATCTTAAACGTTTAAAGTGTCTGTTCGCTGTTCAAATATAGAAATGTTTTGACACATTTTTAATTACTTCATGATAAAAAACAAATAAACTTCGCGTGATATCTTATAATCTTTCAACGCCTTTTCATATAAACCGATGAATGCTGCATTACACTCATTATTGTTTTGTTAAGTAGCCTGATTCTTCTACATCAAAATTGTATTCAACGTTATTGAATGTTAGTTAATAAATATATGAGAAACGCCATAAAAGCCAAAAAACTTACAGACATAACACTTAATAAAAGTTACATAGACACGAAAGGAGTATAGGAAATGCATACATTATTCTAAGCATTGCCATGATAAAACATAATCCTAATCGTAAATACATATTTATATCCTCATAAAAGTATCTCTTTCGTTTAATTGTTTGAGAAGCTCTGAAGCCAACATCTTATACTGAATGGCTTGATCTATTATTTAAAATGTGTTTTTAACCGTCATTTTGTTCTGTGTCTCTTTCTGTTTGTCTTTTCCTAGCATCCTCCTAACCACCCGTCATTACCCAAATCTTAGAGTTATGACTACAAAGCATGTTGTTAAAGTCTTAAGTGCATTCGACATTTGAAAAAAAATAATGTCATTGTAATATTATATTTAAGTGGAAAGGGCTCAAACTAGAACTCACGTTTAAAACTTTGAATAAGCGTGTCTTTGTTAATTTATATAAATAGCAAATAAAAGTAAGTTGAACACGATGTATATATGTTAAGGTCCTTAAATGAGATTAAACGAGACCAAAAATAACCCCTCAATTTATCATTATTCTCTTGAAATTTGATACGTCAAGGTATCTAGACAAACATAATATCCACCTGGTTTATGATAGACAAAGACACCGGATTGGCTATGAAACAAGTGCTGGTACTTACAACAGGGGGTCTTTACTGTCCTGCTACGTCATTGTTAGTTATAAAACACCTTATTCGTTACATGAAAAATATACCGTCACCACGTGCGTATCTTTTGTTAATATGCTCGTTTTGCATGCACATGTACAACTATGATAAACTCAACTATATAAAGAGGAAACCAAGAAGACGGATCTTGCGTTACTCGCTTCTTTACATTCTCATTCTAGAAATGAGGTGCTTCTTTTCAATAATTGGCATCAAAATGGCTCAAAGGGCATTTTTGTATTTACATTACTAGCATGAAGATTGAAAAACAAATGACATTGGGCATAAACATCATAATACAAGCCCAAAATCGAATAGTGTAGACAGTTAACTTATTCACCACTTGCCACTTAACTCATCTTTTGTCAGGACCTTAATGTGGAACTCACATTTAATATTAATTACCTTGATGTTTTGCGAGGTGCTTTAAACCCTTATATCATCATAAATATGAACATATATGTTTGCAATAAAGGAAGGGGGTCTTTTCTAAACAACTAATAAGAAGCAATACCCTGCAGACTGTTCCATAATAATGTTTTAAAATAGGCAACTTATTATCATCATTACAAAACGTAAATTTATTAACTTATGATATCTAAAGTATATTTTTAAAGAAATTATAGCATTATGGGATCATTCCACGCATAGATGCAGTCACGTTTTCCCTATCTGGTAGACCACCAGCGTAATATTTGTGTGTACACAAAAACACTATTCTTAAATATTGGTCGGTTCTTTTCAATGTTATAATTAAACCAAATAAAAGGGAATCAAAACTCAAAATACGCAGTCGTTTGATAATGTATAAGTGAACACCATAAAAAAGTGATTCTAATAAAATAACACTTCGAATATTACGTTAATTATAACATATTTGTTTTACCCCCGTGACTCTGAATAAACTGTTTGAAGTCAATGACGCTATATAAAACTTTGCTGTGCTTTCTAAAAGGGTTCTCGAGCTATAGACTATAGAGAGTGTTGTCAATTGGTGGTATTTTTAGAAGACGGTAATATAACAAGATAAATAAAAGCTTTAGTGATTATCTTTTACTTCGTCAATAGTAGTTTTAGTTTGGCACTTTTTGTTGTTGAGAAAGGAAGAAATGTTTGCCTTCAGTGGATAAATTGTGGATTTTGTTGCAAAACCGACAGGTTCGTGCTTGAACTTCTAAGCCGGGGATTTATATTATCTGAAGGCGCAATTGGGTATATTCCAATCTATAAGGTATTGTTTATGAGTCTGGATGACGTGCCAACAACGAGTGTCAAGGACCGATTCTCAAATTTCGAAATAACACAGGATTTAAAGCAGTCATTTAAATCCTGGGTTAGAATAATTTAAAAAAATCATGAGAACTATAACAATTCATTAGCCTATAGTCGATTACTTGCAATATTTACACCTCCCCAGACGGATTTTGTAACCTTTTTTCATGAAAATTATGGCAGTATAAAATTTGAATAACTAACCCCGACAGTAACGGGTTCGGCGGTGTTTAAAGCTCTAAAGTTTTTTCCACGACCACTCGTTATAACTCGATCGATATTCTTTCATCGATTGCAAACTCGTGTGCCATAAATTTTGGTAGAGAAACTCAGCCAGGAATTATTCACTATTAATTTTCAACATTGTTATTCAAATTACTCTGTACACTCAAATCGATATTTGATCTATTCCTTGACAATTTCTTAACAAAAGTTGTGTGGCTGGTCGTAATTGGTGTTGAAATCTGTTAGCTTTTCTTGTTTCCCACTTCATTATCGGTCATTTGCTTTAATCACACTAAGCAAATTACTAAGATCAGAATTATAACGATGTATGGTTTCTTTAAAAGAAAAGTGGGAGCTAGGATCGATAGTTTCTTTCTATGAGGATTTCATATAATTTTTATAAAATCCAGACACATAGGCATCGTGCTACTGGGTCAACGACCTCAACAATACGAACAGTGACGCCATCTTACATGCAAATATTAGCTTGCTTGGGCTTGATCAAATACTATCAAATCCAGACTAATTCAGTTCATAGGATTATTCATTGACAGTTGTTTTCTTCAGGACAGCTAATTTAGTATACCTTTTCATTCGAGGTGGTTATTGTATTTGATTATTATTGTGGTTATTGTATGTTATTGTATTATGATACCAAAATAAAATTATTGGAATTTGCATGGAAAATATTTTCGCCGAGAATGGAAGGAATTAATTCACTTGAAAAATGTAAAAACAACCTTAAACTTTTTCTTCGATACAAATCCCGATCCTATAAAAAGAATTTATATCTTGATAGTTAGCTCACGTATTAATTTGTTAATCACACAATTGCGTGTCCATCTCTGGTAAGGAGCATTGAAAATAGGCCCGGTTTTGTCATTTTTGGGAGGAGTATGGGCGAAACACAAACTCATATCCACCAACTAACATATCCGTTTGTTTTTATATCGAACATGACTCAATCATATTTACTCACTAATCTTAATTGGCAGATTCTTAAAAATCTTTTACCCGACAGTCATGTAATCTACTTACACAGAAGGGTATAAAATGACGTTTGCAAAGGTAATGGTATAGGGGATGCAATTATTGATTTAGATTAGGTAGAGCTTGGTTATCAAGTAGAAGGATGTAATGATCACCGCGTTTAATCGGTTCGAAGCCTGCCCTTGACACGTTTAGCGTCTTTACGACGAAGACGCCCTTTGCGTTGCAAATACAATGCAAAGTCACGTGTATTCGTATTTCTTTGCGTTTTTTTGTTACTAATATGTAGGCGCAGTTGTTAGTGTATTTTGTTACCATGTGGGAGGTCCTGGTTTTTAGTCCGCTGAAACCCCGCTCGAATTTTGTTGCATACACTCCAGCAATCTAAATGGTTACCCAACTCAAGGCAGGGTTCGTCTACGAAATACTGCTAAGTCGACCCCTTGGAGCTGAGAATTTCGTAATAAGTGCAATGAATTAATGAAAAAAATGTCATAATTCCCTGACCACTTATACAGTGTGAATCTGGGTATCTATCGTGTTTTTGTTTGTTTTTCCACCGATTTTGTTGAATTGTTTGCCATATATGTTCTAACTTAATTTGCTGAATACTCTGTTGTCACATTGACAAAAATGGACTTTACATAGAAACTCAAATAAAGACCGTTTAAAAAAAATTAGACAGAGTAACCCCTTTTGTAAGCTGTAGCAACGTTTTTGGATGTAGAAGTCTTAAATATCAAAAGGAGTATCTCTTAATAGCATATGAAACAGATATTTTCCAAATTCAGGAACATATCTTATTTTTACAAAGTTATGCCCATTTTTATGCCCTTAAATGTTTGAAAGATTGTCCTACAGCAAAATCTTCAAACGTTTCGAAAACTGGAACCAGAGGGTATGTATCTGTATTCTGTTCGTACAGAAGTTGCTCATACTGTACAGGTAAACATCGGCAAAACTCAGTCTTTGATAATTGAAATTAACGATTGTTTCGAAGCTTAAACTTTTTTGATACTCAAGTCTTGTTTTTGTTGTTTTTAACAAACTTATGATAATTATACAAAAACGTTTTCAAGAGTAAGTTCTACAAACTAATAATACACCAAAATAATTTTCAGAAGTATCTTACCAATAAATATTTTGATTCTCAGTAAAGATTAATCTAAGCATCGCAAGTATCGATTATTAATGTGTGTTCTTACTCTAAACATTGCAGCCCTTTATTAAACTATAAACTATTGACGGCTGTGTCTGTCTGTCTGTCTGTCTGTCTGTCTGTGTGTCTGTCTGTCTGTCTTTATGTCTGTCTGTCTGTCTGTCTGTCTGTCTGTCTGTCCGTCTGTCTGTCTGTCTGTCTGTCTGTCTGTCTGTTTACGCGATAACTCGAGTAATTTTGTTTGGATCTCGTTCATATTTGGAAGGATGATGAACAGAAATATAATTTCTCCTATTTTAATCCAGAAATATTTCTGAAAAATGGACGGAGTTATGTCCCTTTTTGTGTATGTTTGCTATATGTTCTTTGTTAATTTGGCAAAAACACACTGTGGTCACATCTTAAGAGTTAAGAATATGACAAGCTTGAAAGATTATTCGTATAATCAATTTAAAAACAGAGTTATGGTCCTTTTGAATATTTTGCTATATGTGTTTGTTAATTTGTTGCGCCATCGTCAAAGATAGAAATCTGAAATTGTGCACAGAGGCTTAATTCACGGGTCCCTAAAAGCTGGAGCTTAATATTTTGCAAACAAAACAGTTTTGACAGAGTGATGTCACTTTTAGGATTTTCATGAACGTTATGTAGGCAGTGGACGCATCGTTGGGAGTAATACACAGAGGTTCTTTTAGGGACATTCTAAAAATATTGTTCTCAACTTTTTGAAAAATATGTTTACAGAATAATTGCTTTTGAGTTGTTTACTATATTTTCTTTGTTGCTTGTGTCTGATGTGCGGGGTTGTACTCTCTACGAGTACTCATTCTTCTAGTTCTTTCTTCATTAGTTTTCGTTTTTCCATTTGTTCTTTTTTCGATATCTTCTTATTACACATCTTCTTATTTGGTCCCTTCCTCCTTTCATGTCCTCCTCCTCCTTTATCTAATATAAAGTACTAATCTCGTAGTTTGGGTCGCTTTTCTCAATCGCAATATTCAAAAGCAACTGAGGAAGCACTCAAAATACAGTCGATAAAACAATTGCTATTTTGAAATAGCAGTGTTTTAACAAAAGAAGGGAACGAATCTAAAATTTGCGTCATATAAACGTTTGTCACTGCCCAATACAAAGAACAAATTTGACTATTGGCACAAGAGGGAAAAGTACAGTAGGATTTATGGGGAGTCTCATCTTTAAAACCAAAAAATATTGCTTGAAAAAACAGGTTCATTAGTTGTAATAGCTATATAATATTAGGCCTTCAATGTTGTATACTCGTTAGAGTTAAAGTCGAATCAATTCAGAATCACATGATCAGTTCGACCCAACGCTCAAAATGTCTCAAAAAATACTCACGATTGCAAGAGGTGTTCACATGATGTTTCTGGGTTCCCGTCTTCTAGATAATATGTTCAGAAAGGCTGTCAGAAATGAACACTTGTTTTGAATCATTTGACTCAAGTTCACATTGATATATTTTGCATTAATTTACATTCATTTCAATTCAAAACGACCCACTCATGACCGATGTCACTCGCTAGTCATATGTGATGCCAGTTGTCTGTATTAAGGTGATACCATTGGTAATAAACCATATTTGCCGTTTTTTCCCAGGTTGGGGCAATGTTCAAATTTGAAGAAAAAATAAATTATAATTTATTTAAAAAGGCTTTAAAATGCTCGTAGCGAACAAATTGTCTAATTTTGATGTGTTGATTTAAGAAATTTAATTCATTTTGTGATCAAACTTATATTGAGATAAATACAATTCCAGATTCATAAATCCTGTAGAAAAACTTCAAAAAATGCCCCGAAGCAGTCAAGTTGACAGTGAAATGTTATTAGCCCAAGTAAATTTACATATGAGCAATAGAAAAAAGGGAATAGTTGTTTTCAAAATTCAATTGATAAGGAAAAATAGAATGAAAATATATGAATAATACAAATTAAAATAAGATTATAACATACATAATATGGTAATATAGAGGATATACAGACATGTACGCACACAAATCTCGCATGTGAGCACCCTCTGAACACTCATAAATTTACCAACAAATTGGAACACTTAATTGGACAATTATTTTATATATTCAGGTGATATGTTATATAATATATAGATGAAAAGTTGAAAAAAGGGAATCACACGCTCATCCAAACACGGAAGACGAGGTCGAGTCTCACGTTGTCAAGATCAAACTTTTTGTTACCAGGCCCGTACCAAGGGGGACTGAATATAAGTTTTTATCATTCCAATGTTCCATTTTGTTGTTTTTCTACTACTAATATTAAGCTACTATAAAACGGGTGATCGGTTCAACCACTGAATCGATCGAACTCATAAAAATTTCGACAATAATACTTGTCTGATGTCATATGTTGTCAAATGTAACTCTGGCAGTCTAAATATCTAAAGTACCTTCTGAAGCCGCTCTGTGTGGAGGGACGCACCAAAATGTGAAAACATTAGAGTTTAAAGCAGTCGGCTAACGCAAAATCAGTCCTCTTGGTTTGGTCAAGTTGATTCCTTCCGAGTTGAAAGCGGGCTAACGATACATACACACACATACACATAAAGTTAAATATTGTGTGTCAAAAGGTGCAAAACTTGAAATCGAAAGTAAGTTTATAATACATATTTTTGTGTTAAAATAAATTGGCATCATTTTTGTCAGCATCATGATCCTAAAAACGTAAAATTTCGGGACACCAATAAGCAATATGCACCTGCCGGTAATTACATAAGCAGATATCCTGTTGTCGGTGTTACATATCTGCTATTGTAAGTGTGACTATTTTGTAATAATTATGTTGATTATTTACTTGATAATTCACATTTTAATACGTTGAACATAGTGAAAATAAAGAATGTTGATATTATGGCGTTTAGAAGACGGGAACCCAGAAATATCCTGTGAAATATTACCTCTTGCAATCGTGAATATTTCTTGATACTCAGCACTACAAGTCATAATATGCGTATTTAGTAATCTCATCTTTTAAGAATAACTTTGATGTATGTTAATGTCAAGATAGGACAATAAATTAACTCTCGATTTACATCAATCGGAGCACGATCGTTTCTTTACTAAATGAAGGAAAGCTGAGTCATCATTTTACTAAGTACCTACGTCCGAAAGAAGAGTAACTAAGTAAGAACGCATTTTTATAATCACCAATCTTGTTGCCAACTATTATTTATTGTAATTCTAAATGCGAAAGTTAACAGATTATTCTAAATACTTAAACATTTCTTTTAGAACGTCATTTATAAATATTAACTATGCAGTGGTACTTTGCATTGACAAACAGACACAAGCATTAACAAAAGAAACACTTAAAGAATCGCCTTATGCGCAATATCGACTCGGCAAGCAATGAAAAAGAATAAAGGGGATACACATTTCATTCAATGTATTTAATTTCTCTCAGAGGGCCCAAGGCGCGGTCATTTTTAACAATGAAGGGCGATAATTAACTTTTTTGGAAATGTCTGAGAACACTTGGATAAGATGGGAGTAATAATCGATTTCCCATTAGACTTGTTTGGTCATGTTATCGCATTGGTTATACGAGGGTCATATTGCAACATTTTTGAGAGGCAGTAGAACTTAAACGATTTTAACCAACAACCCAAACAGGGTAGCGGGCATTGGAATATTCTAGTTGTGCGCTCTAGGTCACGCAGTGTCAAAATCCCCCAACAAATGTGACTGATCTTAACTGAATCATGATAAAGATGGCAGACAAATCGTAGCCATAACGGGGTGATTATATAAAACCTTTAGTGGGCGGAATCCTAGCGTTTATCTACTTGAAGGGTTTAATAGCGAGAAGGGTATAACTATTTGAAAGACAATGTGTAGAATGAGTCTAAAACGTTTGTCAACAACTTTCATTCATGGCTTATGTAGAATATTTACCTGTAATTCACTACCCTTGGGGATTTGGCTTCTACTCTGTTTTTAAGAACTAAAAATCTCCCCTTAGACATAAGTAAAAAAAATCGAAATGGCTTCATTGGGCTTTCATCTGCTTATATATGCTTAGAAATGTGTCAAATTATTGGTTACTAGCGACTTCGTCACATCGGCGTTACCCGATTTCCTCTAAAATAGCTCAAGAGAAGACAAAGAAGAAGAGATTA
>JAUUEB010496590.1:312-10497 GCA_032362205.1 Clione limacina
GGTGTATAGCATGACTATAAGTGTAAACTAGTCTGTGATATGTAAGGATATTTTCGGAGAAAGTTAAATTCATCTTTTCAAAAAGAAACGCTCCGATTTGTCTGTTTTGGAAATTGAGAAGGTAAGATGGGTTCGTTTCAAACAATGTCATAGCAAGTTCACTAAAGAGATGTCCTACCAAATGCGACATACATGACCTTTCCATAACTCCATGATAACATCACAATTCCCTTAATGCTTTCCTTAGTCCGACATACTGGTCAGTTAAGACCATAGAAGAAATTGAGCTATATTGATATCTGACAACCTTCGTGATTTCCCACACTAGTAATGCAATGTTCGACTAAATGTAATTAATTAAGCATTGCATAAGGTCAAAAACCAGTCGGATATACCTATAGAAGTGGATTTGTATGTATAATTTACTTTTGTGTCGAAAAACAATTCACTTTAACCTATTTATCCATAGCCGTGTGCAAGTTTTTTTTTTCACGGTGTCTGATCATCTCCACTAAAACCCAGACACGTTTTTAAAGATCATTATCAACATGACGTGTCCCATTAAATGTGTCTTCATGCGGTGCTTTATGTTCCTGAACAGCCAAACATCAACTTTGATATGGGAACTTTCGTTTTTTCCTACTTTCTAAAACGTCAAGATAAAGAAAGTATTAGTTTAGGCTTCTATCTGTTTTCATGATTTGTTTTGGTTTTATTTAATGTTATCAGGGTATTTTATTGTTCTTGTTCATTTTCTGCTTTCTTACCTAAGTTGTATCTCAATATGATACCACAATATCCTTTTTCAAAGATCCAAATATGTTGTTCTCTTATATTCGAAACACACGACTCTATGCAACGTGACTTTAGCGTATCAAGAATATCCGAAGCGTGACATTGAGCTTCTCATTTTTCAACTCAAAATAAAGTGCAATTTTGATTTGATAACCAAGATTCTTTCCCGTAGAAATGACAACTGATGTTTGATGTAGATAATGAGGAAAAGTTTTCGAATTCGTTCATGCACAAAATCAACAAACAGGCAATTCCGACGGCAGGATTGTCTCTACACATGTGCATGCAAAACTGATTTGTGTGATTAAAACCCAATCAATTAGAAGAATGATGTTTTAATTTTGCCAAATCAACACGTGTGTTGCTCGACAATTTTTGTAGTATGAGGCATTTACTTGAAAGAGAGCGATCCTGTTTAGCGCAACATAACAGACCTCTTGATCTGCAGATCAAAAGAACGATCATAAGAAACAACAAGTGAGAAACGCACGACAGAGAGAAGATTGAACTAAAGAAGGTCAAGATCAACACAAATGATAAAAGCATTTTATCCCAATGGATACACATTAACACAAGATTCAACTTCCATTATGCAAACTCAATTCACCCCACCTACCTCTTCAACATATCGAACCAACAAGAATATTTGGCCACGGATACACGCAAAACCTCTCAATGGACTTGATTTTATTATATTATACTTCCTATTGACAGTTTTCTATTTCTTGTCAAAATTGTCAAGCAATTTTATAGCTACTTACAAGCAAAATAGTTGTATTCAATTAACGTATAAGGTCTGCTTAGATCATGGATGAAATCCGTTTAAAATATGAAAAAGCAGTCTACCTGCCGAGAAAAAGAACTAATTGGGCTACATAAACCAATGTGTACATATCATAGAAATAAATCTATGCCATAGATAACTTAAATAAAGAGAAAAAATATGCTTTGTTCGATTTTTTGTCACTATAAAGTCTTATTAAACAACAACTTTTACAAGATGCAAAAAGCAATTATTACTATCCGAGACAGAAAAAACGAAAACATTTGAAATAGCGATTGTCTTTGTCTACTTGTTTTTAGCTACACAACGAATATATTTGATTAAAAAAACCGCTATAGATAAATCAACAAAGATAGAGAGAGGACTATATAATTTCCTCAACATATATAGCAGAAAACGTTGTTGAGAGTCAATATGTCATGTTTCAGATATCTATGTGCCTTGAGTGCTGGATAGCGTAGGAATCAATATGGTCTCATGACAAGACAATGTAACGTCACCGATAACCTATGCCATCTTTTTTTCTAATTGAAAAATTGATGGAATTAAAGAACAAGACAAAAGATGTCCCCGATTGTATTGCATGAAATAAAAAAAAGATACATGAATCTTTGAGAAATTATATCCGGTTCCGGGGAATAAATCGTCGAAAGAAAACAACAGAGAAACGGAGAAAATAAATAAGTTTTCAAGTGATTGCAATTCTCCAACGAAAATTCAAAGCCGAGCATTGATGATAGTTTATCTGACGTAATCGTCAGCCCTCAAAAAGTACATTGCGTGCTTGTTAGTATTCGCACAACCTACTGTAAGACCTGGTAATCAAAAACAAGATAAATGTGAAAATATACTTTCAATTTAATTTCAACTATGACAAGAGCTTTAATGAGACGGCTCACACAACATCATATTTCATCCCAAAGAGTATTGCTATATTAAGACAATTGTATTTCATTGATCAAGGACAATCTCATATCTGACATTCTGATACAAATTAAATGACAGAAAAAAGATATATTTTAGCGTTCTTAATGAGTATTACACACGCACATACACACACTCATCAACACTCAAATACACTCACACTAAAACACAAACATACACACATACACACACACACACACACACACACTCACACACATACACACACACACACACACATACACACACACACACACACACACACTTACACAAACACACACACAAACAAACACACACACACACACACACACACACATTACTCGCAACACTATATTCACCTGGAAACATCGTTTTTTCATATATTAAGCAGAAAGCAAATGTTTATTGATGCTTCTGATATGCGACACAAAGTAGTATTCGGACATTTACTTTTACTGGGTTGCAAAGTCTAAGACAGCAAACTAATGTTGTGTATATTTGATGCAATTTTACCCTTAATATACTGGCTTCATCATGTAATATTGTTGTATCGTTCTACGTTTTGTTATGTGAAGTCAGGCGCGTAGCCAGGATTTTGAAATGGGGGTGAGACCTTGGATATTATCCGAAATTTTTGAATTTGGATGAAAATTATGCAACTTTAGAGCATTTAAGGGCATATCATCAAAGCAATGAAATTTTTTATATTGCTTAAAAATAGTGCAAATTTAGAGCATGTTGGATCTCAAATGGGGGGACTTTCCCCCATGCACCCATCCCCCCCCCACCCCCGCTGGTGACGCACCTGTGTGAAGTTCATAAATTCATTTTAGGGGGAGAATATAATTTTATTCCACACCCTGTATGATGATAAAAAGGAAAAAATACCGATAAGTAAATTTGATATTCGCACAATAGGGCATTAAACACAGCGACCTAGTTTCTCTATAACATCAATGACTTGAAAGCATGGACTGTACATCGCGTCTTTGTGGCGACGCGGGGTGTAAGATGTGTGTACGGGGTGTGAGATGTGTGTACGGGGTGTGAGATGTGTGTACGGGGTGTGAGATGTGTGTACGGGGTGTGAGATGTGTGTACGCATCCTTGCAACTTGGGTGAAACTGAAATAGCAATAGTCGTACTTTTACGTTATCCAATTTCTACAAAGTAAATGTCCTTTGTTTTCGAAATATGACAAACTGTTAATGAAATACGTCATGTGGAGTAAGATGAATACTTTCTGGCTGAGTTTAGATACCCAGTTTATTATTTGGTGTCGTTAAATCTCTATCGATATTCATTCATCGATATCAAACCCGTGTGCCAAAAATTTGGTAAAAAAAAATCAAGCCACCAAGTATTCATTATAATGAATACTTCCTGGCTACGTTTCTTTACCCCATTTATTGCACACTCGTTTAATATATACGATCTCCTTAATACTCGATCGATATTTGTTCATCTATATCAAACGAGTAACGAGTGTACCTCAACCAGGAAGTATTCACTATATCTCGTTAGAGAAATGAAAAATAATGGTTGCTATATCTTACTGGTCTATGAATTTCTCAAATGATGGCCGAACTGCGAAACCTTTTCTTCTGATTTCTATGGTCTCTAACATTCCAGTATAGAAAAGCTGAGAAGAAAATAAACGTGTAAATGGCGGAAATAATTGATAGAAGGGCTTTAATAGATTATTTTGTTCAATAGCATGATAATAACTTCTCCTTACAAAGCATCAAGCTTACAATGCTATAGGTAACATTCATAAGATCATCCAGAAAAATGGACAAATAGGAATTGGATGAAAAATTGGATAGTTATGACACAAAATGTTTTCTCCAACAGCAGACTATATGTTTTCATTTAAAGCGTTAGTTCTTATTCAAAGAGAAGAAAATGATGAAATTTCTTTTTTAAGCGCACTTAGATTTGGCCGTTGTTTTGAGATCATCTAACAAGACTTAGCTAAGCTTATAACGTTAAATCCATACCTGTGATAGGATAAACTTCTTGTCTATTTCTAGAGGTTTTTTCTCATGATTTGGTTTTAGACATCGAACAAAATGTGGGCTAGATGACGTCATACGCTCCATCAGTATAGACAAAGAGTTCTGAAATAAGTTATTATACATGTTTAATCACTTTACTATTAGGATACTCATATAACATCTAAAGCACTGGTATATATTTAGACTAACATACGTACGCTATTCATAATGAATACTCGTAGTAAATTGAATATGTTCTTAATGAACAGGATCTAACTATATATTTGATTTGCTAACCGAGAAGTTCGTACTGGTTATTGAATAAAAAGAAATGGAGATTGTTGAAAGTATTTTGGATTTGAAATTTATATAACACCATCAAGTTTACATCCTAAGATTATACAGTGCTCAATCTAAACGTGATATTTACACAGCCAAAAAGATAACGCAGTGTTATTTATAATTATAACATGCAGAACAATTTAAACGGTGGAGTCACATTTATGAGTTTCCGTAGCCTAGGAAGTGGAAATAATCTTTCTTTCAGTCATGCTTTTTATCTCAAAAACCATTGTTCTTACTAATTAATCATTAACTTCTATCATGGAAAAGTATTTAATACTTCAAAAGAATGAGATTGTCTAAATGCAATGACAATTTCTGTGGGCCATATAATTATTTTTAGTGTTTTACGCTCGACATATGATCAAAACTAAACGTATTGAGCAAGAAACGATCAAGTGGATAGTGGAACAAACATGTAGACTTGGCCGGGTTCGAACACAAGCCCTCTTGTATGTGAGGAGACCAAGACCATTAAAATATCTTCAAAAAATGTTAATGACTAATTGATTATAAAGACAATGTTACTTTAAACTGTCCGCCTGCTGTGAGTTTCCTCCTTGATGCATCACTACACACAGGTGCCAAAGTCCTCTGAAATTATCAAGTTAGTCAAAATGTGTGTTTGTTGATTGTGTAGAGGTGTGCATATATTCAGACAAATTTCAACTATTTACAATAGTAAGCATTACAGATAATGTATAAACTACTATTTCTGTCAACATTAAATAGTGTTGAATGATGCAAATATGAACTGTAGTTACTATGACTTGTTGTGCTTTAATTGAATAAGTCTGCGTATAAGTTTACAGTATTGTTGAAGACAAACATGTCCTAGGGATGATAATTAGAATATCAATAAGTTAAAGATGGAAATCAACAGGTCAGGCGAAGAATTAAAAGTGAAGGGTTTTGCTAAATTTAATAGAATTTCATTATTGTTTTTACGTATCACACCTTTTTATTTCCTTTATTTGTACTTCTTCGTCCCTGCAGAGCCAAACTGCCAGTTCTTGTGATTTGTCCTGTTAAAGAAAATATTGTTCTAACGTTAAGACAAAACTAACATTTTCTATAATCATTGATACCCTAATCTGTATGTCAAACTTGTAATACGATATGAAAGAAACAGTACTTTGATTATAGAAACACATGTAGTTGTTAAAGGATTAGGAAAAGAATGAAATCAACAGAATATGAATTGAAGAGAAAATGAGGGAATGAAAACGTTAAGAAAAGGACAATACAGAAGAAAGAAATCAAAGTACACCAGTGAATATAATAAGGCATGTATATGTTCAACGACTAAAATAACAACGCATGTGTATCCCAACACATGATCATACTATGAACGAGGCGATAGAATTGATCTAACCTATAGGTAAAAATATAAAAAAGTAAAGTCCCATAGAGTAGCCAAATCTTACCTCGGAAGATTGTCTTGATGAGTTTATTCTCACTTGACTGTAACAATTGAGTTATACCAGGGGGTAGTGTGTCTCTGTTCTTCTCCAGCCAATTGTCAGCGTTGTACGTCACCTGGAATTAATATATATATCAGCAACATATAAATGCCATGCCATTTAGTAATTTTAATCTTTATATTTTTGTGTAAAAAAATGTTTACAGTCATCAATTTCATTGTAGATGTCATGATTTCTCATAATCCCAACTTGATTGTTAATATGAGGTCAGCTTTATATGCTTTAAGTACATACACATACTAGCTGGAATAAACTGCTAGCAACTGCTACTTTATCTACATGTACAATGATGTCTTTTATGATAAAGTTTAGTCTTCAATTCTTCATGCTTTGTCATGTTATCTTCTTACTTTTACAACAAATTCGAATAGATAATAAGTGGAGAACATCTCAAATTGTTGGTATAAAAATTCCTCCCTTTACCACAGCTTGCAATATTTGATCAATTTGAGCAAGATGAGTTATCTTTTGATTTAAATATAAAGAGACATTGCTTGTGCAAACTATATCGATACCGTAGCCCCCATCTGACAAAAACATAGAAAATCTTCGTCAACACCAGTTTAATAAGGGGAAATCCTTATTTTGTAATATGTCCACCCAGACTTGCCCGGAATGAGGACTATGGGGTACCAAAGAAAGACCATTAGTGTACTTTACTCACCTTTCCCGCGTAGTGGTTGATGGCGAAGATGGGCGGGTTAGTTTGTAGAGATTTGGAGAAGTACTGATTGCCTGTGAATGCCTTAGACAGTTTGTCTACATATGACCGATCTGATCCCTGGGGAAGGAAAGAGAAGTATGTCAAGGTTATCATTGCAAAGGCCAAACACCTATTCAAACTAAATACACACTACTCTACTGGTAACAATAGCTGATACGATTGTAAATATGTTATCAATAATCATCTCACATCCATTACAAGAATTATTAGGAACAGGCTCACGTTAATCCGCCCCGCCCTTTATTTACTCTTTAGGTTCATAGGCAGGCTTTTTTTCTCTTTAGGGTCATAGTCTGCCCTTTTTTTTATTCCGACACACCTAAGTTGTACACGAATTTTGTATATATCATTTAAATCGTATATTATGGACCAACAGGTCGAGAAACCCAACATTCACTTAGAGATATAAAGCAAATGAGTGTAGCCATTAATAGCTATCATAATTCCATGAAGAGACATTGACAGGTACATAATTGATTGACACCATGACTCATAATAAAGATAACCCATCACGACATATTCAGAGACTTTCTATAACCCTTATTTCATGTGTTACTACACTAGAGTTGATTGAAAGCTGCATTTGACTAATCAGAAGGCTTAACTTGGACTTGAACTCTAACTCCTTCAAGACACACATCCTAAGTTCGCCCCAAAATAAACTTGTTTAAATCATATAATGCAAATATCGCGTAAATTAAAAAAAACAAGAGTTTTTATTATTTGTGTCTCAAATTGATGTAAAATAAAATATTTGGTTGGTTTTTAGTGTTACGTTTTTGAAGCCAGGCTTGAGCAAGGCTTTCAACTTTTGTATCTGAACACTAATTCTGGTCCGTCCGTGCGTTCGTCGAAATGTGAAGACAAGTCAGCGAGGGAGCGATATCTTGCATACTCTGGTCTGTCGCCAAAATGCTTGTTAATGACCGCAGTTTTAAACCTTGGATATTGCACACTGCTGCAAGACTCGGTCATAGGGTTATTGGGTAACGGGTTAGGGCTAGCGAGGGTAGGTTTTGCAACTTGTTTCGCAACTTTTTTTTCCTAAATATTTTTTGCATCTTTTTTTCGCCCATTTTTAAGCAATTTTCTCAATGCACATTTTTGTCACGCTAATTTAATTTTGAGTTAAAACGTTAAAACTCATGTTTTTTTGAAGAAATTCGACATCTTTCTTTTTAATTTTATAATATGGTCCCCAAAACCAAAAGGGGATTTGGGAGTACGAATAATGAAGCCCAAAAACGTCTTAAGAATGCATATTGTGAAACAGATAGAGAGAAGAGGGAGGACTGTGATGCTCTTCTGTAACATGAGACTGGTGATGTAGAATTCAATGGCAGGAGAGGGAATAGCGTATCTTTACTGACCGTCACCGGTCTCATTGTGTACACCTCTCATAACACAAGAATGGTATTTGTAAAGCTGATCTAACATCTATGTCCCCGATCAAAAAACCCGAACCAGAAAATAATCGAATAAAAACTATTTTGCATGCAATTTGGAGATGAAGTCTTGGCCATCCTATCACGTCTCCAAATAAAGATTTTGCACTTTATTTTGAACATGTGGAATATATGGGTGCCATATCATGATATACTGTCTATTTTCATTGATAAGAGAGAATTTTTATAAATACGTGGTTTATTTTCTGAATCTATGAGAAACTCATGACACTTCAACTTAAATTTCAAGGTATATTTTTCAGTAGGCATTTTACCAATCAAAACGACCTTTTGTCATGTTGACCTTTGGACGGGAAATTCTGACAAGGAATGAGGATTATGTTGTTGGCTCTAGGACAACTATATTTGATTACTTAATCGTTTCTTAATCATTCTCCGATATCATGCAACGTCATTTAAACCTTGAACCATGAAATCCGGTAGTACATTTCTTGTATCATTGTAACCGACGACACATTTTATATGCCGTTTATCATGTTGTACACAGCTTTTAATGATTTTAATTTGAATATCCCATAAATATCATTATAAATAGTTTTTAAAAGGAATGTTAAAAAAGACTTATGCCCATTCGTTGAAATTATTGTTATTCTTTACTTCAACTCTCAAACATGCCTAGTTTCCCAGATAATTGTTTCTAATTGTTTCTTCTTTGCAATCTTTAAAATGAATGTTAACAACCATTGGTGTTTTGTCTAAATATGCTATTGTTCTGTAGGAATAATCTTTTTTAATGATTGACCAATTCATACCACACTGAAATTGTACATATATAATGAGAGTTTCATTACAAACTCATTTTTATTTCTTTGATTTGATACAAGTCTATGGCAATAACACTATCATTTTGTGTCCTTAGGGCAATGTTTACTAGCTTGTCTTCTTTCAATAGTTTATAATTTTGTACTTGTGTGTTTTCTTAAGATTAAGCATGTTTTATTTCCTATAATATTAACATGAATATGTATATTTGTGATGCAATTTGTTTTTAATCAAGTTTTGGCGACCATATTGAATTGCTTGTAATTATGATAATAATGACATTTTAATATAGCGCTTTTATCTTTGGATTAAGCTCAAAGAGCTTTTCAATTAACATTACCCCAACAGGCGCAGTGGAGACGAACCTGTACATTCCAGTTTCCTGTGAGGTATACAAGAGACGCTTCCTCCTGAGATGAGTCATCTTAGTAATCACAATGGCAATAACTGCCTTTAGTCGGTTACCAAATTATACTGCTGGAGGACATGAGGATACCAATGCTCACTTTCTACACATTTTCATGAATGAAAATGTTTTCCACTCACACTGTTTGTAGGACAGTCGGCTTTATAGTTCGACGACTAAACCTCTCGACCATTGCGTCCAAGACCAACACTTTTTGGGCTTCTCCTGTTGAAACTTTGTCAAGGGTTTATATAAGTGCTTTGCATGAATTTGAAGAATTTGACCAGCAGATCAGCATCTGATTAAAAATTCGCCCTTAATCAGCACTTATATCTAGTGAAAATGTTAGTTACACTTCAAACTTATCATTTTGTAGAAATGTGATAGGTATGAAAACAAACGTCACCGTCATAACCTTAAGAAATGGATGGAGCAAAGAGACTAATCTCTGAACTTGCACACAATTTATATAAATAATACATTATCTATCAGTTTGGCTTATCAAACTGTTAAATTATCTAAATT
>JAUUEB010496601.1:0-10496 GCA_032362205.1 Clione limacina
TGTCTGTCTGTCTGTCTGTCTGTCTGTCTGTCTGTCTGTCTGTCTGTCTGTCTGTCTGTCTTTCTTTCTGTCTGTCTTTCTGTCTGTCTGTCTGTCCAAGATGATAAAACTAACTTAAACATGTAAATAATACAGAAAGTGATATAAAATGATAAAGGCACATGTTGAACATAACATAGCGGAAAATAAAATAAATAAACACGATCTAAAGACACACCGTCACGAACAGTGAGCGATTCTAACCAATACGGTGATACAGTGCGATTCAATTAGTTTTGTCGCTTCGTACTATAATTATATAGTGAACTTTTATTTGTCATGTTGTGACATTGTTGTCCATGTGGTCAAACATCTTTGGTATATTTTTAATCATATGTTCAAACTACAGCTCAATCTATCCAGGGACTTTTGAGGAAATCCGGACGCAAGAAAAAGCATACGAATATAGTAAAGTAGACAATGCGCCCTGGTGACAGCTGATGATGACACTGAAATATAGCATGTGATGCATGCCCCTGGGCCACCACATCTTGTGTTAGGATGGTCCAGGTAGCTAGGGATAACCTGAGTATATATAACATATATAAATAAGAAGTCTCCAAAGTCAATCAAGAAAACTATAAATCACACTTAGAATATCATCAGCCAGGTCACATAAGACAGCCTTATAGGAAGTTCAACAGTCACTGATAATCACTTGTCTAGGAATTTATTTTCTTTCTTTAATTCGCTTTTTATTCTCTGTTTTCCTTTTTTTAAACAAATCTTCGCCCTTTTTTGCCTACTTGGTAATGAAAACATTAAATGTAGACAAACCCAGTGATCTATTGTTAGAAGTTTTTGTAATAAAGCATTAATATATATATAATTAATTCTATGAATGTGACCTAGCCCTCTTTATATTATTGTCATTTGTTGTCATTATCAGGGAATCTCAGCACAACTTTGCTTTTGGTTGACTTTTCCAAACTAAGAAATACAAAGCGGAAGTTAGAGCCTAATGATTAGAAATAAAAGATGTTAAATGTTTTCAGCACGCAGGTTTTTAAAAAAGTCAATTAAATGAGCTTTAATCTATCAACACTTTCTCACCTCTTATGAGAAGAAAGAAAATATGCAATTCTAATTGTAGATTAAAATAAAGTTATTCGGGGTTGCTATGAGCCTTTTTTGCTAAATCGATAATACATCAACAAAAACACATAGGAATGACAAGCAACGAAGCTTGAAGGGTTATGAACAGTGCTGTGCAATCTAGCGGGCAATCCCGCTATTTGCGTAATCCCGCTACTTTTCCTAGTAATACAATCCAATCCCGCTACTTTTTGTTGGGTTCTCCAATCCAATAGTCCCGCTACCAAAATATTGATTATTCACTCAAAATTTGAGTGGATCACTGAAAAAATACACAAAAAATTATAGGGGGGGGGGACTTCTAACAATAAGCAAACGCAAACCGTAAATTACTTAAATATGAACTATTTACCGTCCATATTTCAATTTTTCGCCTCGCTCGGTTCAGCTTGTAACATCATCAGTAAACAACAGTACTAAATTAAAATGATATAAAAATATTAGTCACTTTAAGTTTTTATCAAAGGAAAGTTATTTAGTCCTATTCTAATTTCGCTGTTACGCAGTACCACGAGGGCGGTTTCTTTGAACTTTGTACGAGTGACGAGCACAGTTGGGGTCTGTTTGATATTTACGACACATCCACTGTACACGTGTTGTTATTCGCCATAAGTAACAAGATGCATCTGATAAAACAAGGGTATTGTGACCACCTATATCACAGAATCACTCTTCCAGTGTTTGTTCTTGGAACAACAATGTTCATTTTAATTGAGTCATGTATTTTTTTTAAAGAATTGAAGTACGGTCATCGCGCTCCAGACCATAATTGATATCCTCACACAGAGATGTCATCCTGAAAGTTTCAACAAGTTAGTAGAATTCATCAAAAATGTTACAGTTTCAAAAGATACCAAAATGGCTCCAAACCGCATCATTTACCTTCCATTTTTCAATTTATACCCCACTAGTAAGATATGTTATACTATTGGATATAAAAATATTTTATGTTTTCTTTGACAATTCAAATAATTGAATGTGAATGAAAAAGAAATTCAATTTTAATATGTTTTGAAATGATGCATAAATCATCAACAAGTGGCTGTTTTATATGGCTCTAAAATGCATGAATTAGCTTCCCCTTTTTCAAGATTATCCAGGGGGAGGGGGGCATTCCTCTTGTCGCCAATAAAAAATAATCAAATGGCTGCTGCTGTAGATACCCCGAGAGATTTTGTCTTGTCCGCCTACTTGAAAATAATTTTCGTCTCAAATCAAACATTATGATGATTATAAAATGATATTATTTGGTGCTAAAGCTCTTGAAAGCATATATTATCCAATCTATGTCTGTTTGGTGCTACAAAAATATATTATACATTCCATTCTTTTCATTTTGTCCTCTTATCCTTTTAAAGTGCATATTATACGTTCCATTATTTTGCATTAAGTACTTATAACATATAAATGTTATCAGTTTGATTCCGAAAATTGAGTTTTTAATTTATAACAAATAATCCACAGCAAAATATTTGATATTTTTTTCCATTAATCCAATCAATTGGATTACTGAAAAAATAGAACCTAAAATCTACTCAAATTACCAACAAAATTTACTCCAATCCAATCCAATCGAGTAAAGAATTTCATTAATCCGCACAGCACTGGTTATGAAGGTTATATTTTCTTTTAAACATACACATTTCAAGGATTTTTGTGTAGGCCGTAACCGCAATTAACATGCATAAGGTTGGGACGGTTGTCACTCACTACCCACTCATACATGGTTAACAGGTTTTACTTCAATGAAACCAATGATAGCCTTCGAATTTGATTGAACTGTCCTGTTCGAAAACGTTATCTTTTATTTGACGTTTCCTTTTGGTCAGAAGGCCATGAATTTTAACGTTTAAATTGGTGGGTTCTGGCCAGTGTGTCTCTCTTTCAATATTGTCGACACTTTGTCGCCAATAGCGTTGTCATCACTAGTGGCAGGGAAATCAATTCTTGATGAGATTTTCCTGGATATACATAATGTATTCTTAACGATAGCCTACAATGAGAATGAGGTCATGTAAAATATGATTATGATACAAGGAACCAAGCACTAACTATTGTGTCAATAGTTCAATGTATCTAGTAATTTATTCATTAAGCCAGAGAGTGGCAACGATATTTGTGGAATATTGATGTCGATGACCAACTCAAGGCTGGTATATCAATCAATCTTAAATATGTCATAGGGTGCGATGGTCGAGTTGTTAAGATGGCGACGTACCGGTTATCTTACTTAAAGCGTTGTGGGTTCGTCCCCATGTGACACACATTTTCAAAGTTATATTAATTGGCCATTGTAGTATGCGGTGACAATGCTAACAGGTCATATTACTTACAGGTAGGCGCGGGATCGAGTCCCTGGTATGCCGTGTCATTTTTCAGACATATTGATCGAAAGGTTGGTTCTAACCTTCTAAAGGCCATGTGACGTTCATGAAAACAAACTAGCTATAATAATTTGAAATAAACTTTATCTCTGAGGCACTCTTGGGAGATCATAATTTCATATTAGGATTTAGAGATAAACACTAACTAAAAACAAATACACAAGCGTTTTAAGTGTATTTGTGTTTAGTTGGTGTTTACCTCTAAATCCTAATAATGAAATTACATGCAATTTAACCGCGTATATAAACTTGTATTCCCTGTCTTCAAAGTGAACATGTCGCCGTAATGTAACATCACAAGAGAAAGATAGTAAAACACTCTAACGGTGTAATTGTAACCGAAAACACATATTTAGCATGGAAACGCAATAACAAACGTCAACTATAACATATTACACCCATGTTTTAATTTTGGGTTACAACTATGCTGGGTGTTATATATGTATCTTGTGACGTCACGTAGTAAAAGCAAACGTCAGTCCAAATTAGTCAAATGTTGAACAGTCTGCTTGTGTCTGGAGAGAACCTCATCAAAATAACAAACACAAACAATAATCTCAGACTTACTTTATTCGATAAAACGTAAAATATATTTATATAGAATAATGCACCGTGGATCTCTGATACGTGTTATGTTTTCATTTAATCATACAACCATGTTGATAAAAAAATAAAAAAAAGATAAAACAGACACCGTTGTTCTCAGTTGCCGACAACGACCCTGAATAAACTCCTATAGGGATTCGCCAAACATTGAAAACTAATCTAATGACATAAATCGAATATTACAGTCCCCCGGGGACCACCTCGTGCGAGGCGCAACAGTTTCTCTTGATACACGACGTGCTACTGGTTCTTCTCGGTGAATTCTCAATTAATTGTATGACTGAACCACGTCGTAGTAGTATTTCATTCACGCATTGGCAAAAACGGACACTATTTTCCTTTACAATCGATAGTGGTGTTGCTTTTGTAATTGTTTTACAAACCTCACTATCATCTTTCCCGTCACGTCTCGAACCTTTTAATTTACTGTAAATCTGTTATTGATGTTTCGATGGAGCCATTAAATACAACCTGTTCCGGTTTAATGTGTGTAAATGGTAGAGATTAAACATTTTATGTTTATTACAAAAGTGCAGTATTAAATTATGTTCAGTAATTATTTGATGTTGTCATGGGGGGGGGGGGTTACATTGTTAGATTTATAATCGCATAAAATCACATTATAAACTAGAACCATGAGTACTCAGATAGAGTATAAACTCGACACCATGTAAAAAACATAAAACATTTCCTTATTGTACCATGTCATCATTACTTAAATATAACTTTATAAAAATATGCATCGAAAAACATTGAGAAAATTAAATTCCTGCTTGGATTGCAATCATCGCTTTAAACGATTCATGAAAAGATCGTGTGCCTCGCAGCGCAAAGGCACACAGAACAAAGTTCCGCGCCATAACTGCGCACCGGGCACTGGTATTAAACGCGTATATCTCTATAATTCTTTGGTTATTACTTAAAATTCCATAACTCTGTAAATTATTAACGGATATTGCTAAAATTAATTGGGGGTCCATACCGTCTGGATTTACAACATCGTACAAGATTGAATGGTATATTTCTTGAGTTATCGTGTCCACATACAAACCGACAGCGTCACATACTCTACACCACTTTTTGGTGTCGAAACTAAATAAGACAAGGGCAGGAAATAAATCAAAACGCTAGACTGTCTAGCGAGTATACTGTTTCTAAGCAAATATATGGCAAAGCAAAACAAAAATCAATGTCGAGCAATTTTCTTATGTCTGATAAGAACCTCATTCTAAACATCATAAAATAAACACTACTCTAATGCTTACTTAATTCGACAAAACAAACATGTTGTTTATATAGAATAATTTAGCGTGAATGTTTGACACTAGCTCTGTTATCTTTGAATCATATTTCCTTGTTTATACAGACAGAAACCAATAAAAATAGACACCGCTGTTTTTACGCGCCGATAACGACCCCGAGTAAACTCCTAGTGATTCGACAAACTTAATTTAAAACGGATATCACATATTTCCTCCCCCGAGGACCACCTCGTGCGATTCGCATCAGTTACTCCCTAGATACACGACGTATTGTTCTCGGTAAATTTTCAATTAATATTATGAATGAGCCACGCCGATGGCTAAAACAGACAATTACCCTTTACAGTCATTGATGGTGGGTGTGCTGCTGTTCTATTTACGTTACTAATGTTTCGAAACGTTCATGAAATCTTGTCTTGTTTTAACTGGAAGTAAAAGAGTTCCCGCAAAAATCCCTGTCTCCCAATGAATTTTGTTGTCTAGCTGTGTTTGCTCATAGTGTCAATACTAGGGTTTCTTACCAGGGTTCCGAGACCCCGGGAAATTGGCTATTTCATAAATCAATGGGGCCTGATGGCTAACCTGGATTGATTATACAATATACTTCACATTAACCAAACTGGCTGCCCATTTTGTGTTCTTTTAACAAATCTTTGTCAGAAGGTCCGGTTCCTAATGACTGGAGATATGCTGAAGTAACGGTCAGCTTCAAAAAGGTTGACAACAACTATAGGCCAGTATTAGCCTACCAATGTCATCTGCAAGGTAAAAGTGTCTTTTATTAGATACAAGCTTGTGGCCTTCATGGAAGAAAATAACAGTTATTGTCAACATGGGTTTAGGAGTCAAGGATCTTGTGTGAATACGTCTAAGAAGTTATGAATGATATCAAAGAATTAATTGAGAATGGCGACAGCATAGTATACCGTGTTACATAAGAGGCTGTATAATAACTAAAGGCATACTGTATAAATGGTATTATCCTAACGTATATCTTTATCTGGTATAGTGGAAAGAGTTAAAGTTAACAACTCATACACTGACTATTCTCACGTTAAGAGAAAATCAAAGAGGTATACTTGGGCCAATACTTTTACACATTTTCCATAAATATGATGATATTAAAATATATGGTTTTGATTTTATATCTATACAGGACGACCATTTTAAGTGTATGCAGTGATGAAATACATGACAGTTGAATGGCATAATGCATCGGTAGCTTAATGGATATGTTTAAAACTTGAGAATACCTATTTGCATTTCATAATTTATGACGTCTGACCACATCTAGTGTGTTCTCTTGTATGCACAGACTAGTTAACATGATCTCCGTGTGGGATTACTGGTTCTTTTTGCAACGCAGCGTTGAAAATATGATATTATCGCATTGCATCTCGTGTCAACCTCTAGAATACGCATTACTCATTCCACTTGGTGTCCGATTTGTTCAGTTATTCTAAATGCTTCAACCTCGGTCATTTACTGTTTAACACCCGATACCGGTGATCAAACTTTTAATCGTATGCAGGGTTAGATAAAAAATATGCGCCTTGCAATCACACAAAGTGAAAATAATATTCACTTAAAAGCACGTGTATCAGGAAACAATAATATGACATTAAGCATATCTTGGATTTAAACAGCTGTGCAGATTGGATCGATGCTTTCGACGGCACAAACTGAAACGGATTTTGACAATTGACTGCGACGAGATATGTTCATCAAAATATTTTGGCATGGCTAGCAAAGACAGAGATAAGGAGTATTGGTCATATTTCATTCATATAACTATTAAGAGTTTCAAAATATTTACAATTTAGCAAGATTTATGTAAGTTTGATTCATAGTAGGAAAATGTTTTGTCTGGTATTGAATATTGATGTTATGCAAACGTTAACGATTATTCAAACAAGTGTACTCATTAAGACCGGAGTAATATTATTAGACGTAATATTTTTCCATTCTTCATAGGGGAGGCGGGATAATGATGTTGTTTTACTGACCGTCATTGGTCTGATTTGTTATATTACTATAACGTCACACCTTGTCATGCAATTTGATGAGAAGCAAGGTTTTGAAGCAACGAGCTGTGTTAATTTTAAGTATTACGTTAACAAACAATTTAGGGAAACGTTATATACCTTGGTTTTTTTCATCTGAATTGATTACAATATATATTTATATTCTTATTAAAATGTAGACACTTTGACCAATTATAGCATATATGAAAGCACATTAACCCATTATGTATTTTTTTAAACCTGAGACTTTGGTCCTAAGCAAATTTGATTTTGAAGTTGTGATCATAGTTTTGATGATTCAACGGACGGCCTCTCCTGACAGGCACTAATTACAGGAATGTTTTTTTTCTGAAAAAAACGCTTTAAGCATTCTTTAAAAAAATATTTTCAATCACTTGAAACCAAAATATTTTCGATCATGTTGTTGTATTTCAAGTTAAATTATACTATTTATTATTTTAACAACAGCCATACATGTCCCGCGACACGATTGCCGTTAAAATGCAGTGATTAAACTCTACCCTGTTTTTAAATTGATATTGTGTATTTATACCAACAGATACACATAACAATTATTCAAAACCATCATTGTTTCTCACTGTAAGGTATTTTGACCATCCAAAAACTTCCATCAGATAAATATAACTGGGTCATGGTTACCATAAACCAAGGATGATATATATACGCTTCAGTTTATATTAACTCCTGATTATAACCAAGGATAACGACCATTGAGAATAAGTGAACTGCTAGAAATAATTGCCTTCCCTTAAGGACACTCACAACTAATATATCACGACAATCTGTCAGCTTAACTTAATCATGAATGGAGTCTGTTTTGCCAAACTTTGGGACGTAATAAAATTATACACATAAAAGTGGCTTCATTAAATGTATTCGGTCTGAACAAAAGAAAGGGAACATTTATTACCTACAACTATAACTTGTATTCCCATTAAAATGTATATAACACAAACGACATTCTCTTCTTAAGACCGATTCAGAAGAATTTGTGAATGCCATCAGTGATTGTTTTAATCTACAATGCTTAATAGCAAATAACTAGTGAAAACTAAAGCGCAATTGCTTTTAATGTTCTTCATGATAACTCATTCCTGAAGTTTGTAGATTGAAGTACTGTCTTAAAATATGCCAGGTTTGATAGTCATTGACTTGGATGTATATGCTTTTTATCATGTTATATCAATACAGTTATCAGTTTTACGGTTTCTAAATGTGTTCCTACCACAATGAGTGGCTGTGTTAGGATTGTGTTTGTATTGATTGGCTCTTTGCTAATTCAATTAACTTTGTTGAATGTAAACCTACATGATTGGTAATTCGAGTTGTCAACAAGTGTTGTATAAAATAACCTAAATACAAAACTGTTGCTAAATAAAAGTTATAAATGAAACAAAAATCGATGTCTGATTAATTAACTCTATTAAATACACAGTAAACATAAATGTTACAACATATAATTGATAATTGACTAATAATTAGCATAGACGTAATCTGTGAGATTGACTTCGAAGAATATGTATTTTGAACAATTAGTAAGCGGTGTAGGTCAAATGTCCTGTTCAGGTGCGTAGCCTGGAGGGACTTGGGGGAACCTCCCTCCCATTAGAGATGCCAAAATGCCCTAATTTGTTACCACTTTTAAGAAATCTCACAAAAATGTCGACCGCTTCGCGGCCATTTCTTTGATAATATGCTCTTAATTGATCTAACTTTGCATAATTTTAAACCAATCTAGAAAATGTCGGCCTCTTCGCGGCCATTGCTTTGATAATATCCGAGTTTGTCCCCCTCATTTCAAAATCCTGGCTACGCCCCAGGTCCTGTTGTACAAAAGCTTTCAACATCTGGCTATGACATCACTGGTTGGGCGTATTCAATATGTAACAATTTGATCTCATTCATAAATTATTACTTAAATCGTAACTCATCTTTTATTGACGTGAGAATGCCGACGGTCTCCACGGCTGTTGACATTTTGCTGAGCCGATCAGTCATAGAAATCACACTTGCGCACCACTACCAGTATCACCAACAAATAACATCTTTAGTGACAACATATTTGCCTAAGAATAACACAAAGTGTCTATAATAACACACGTCCAATTAATATCGTAAGAGAAACGTTAAGCATTAACTCATTGGTACTTTTGAATGATTTAATTTAAATGAATGATTACGATCTGATGAGATCGTTTACTTTGTTCAATCATGAACATCTTAGAATGAATATTGTTTTATAATTAGCAACACGTGGTTGTGCACGTACGTTATTGTTACCAAAAAGATTACGAAATCCATATGATATGAATAATTATGATTTTAATTTGCTTGAAGAAATAATGAAGTAATTACATACACATAGCTATTTACATTTTACTTATAAAGAATTATATACATTCATTTGGCAATTATAAAGTTTTATTTACCTCCGCACTGTGGCCTGGCTGAAATCACAGTGAAAGACAATGACTGTGTTGCTTCAGCAAGTGAACTCGTGAACTCTTTGTGAGTTTGTTATGACTAGGGATGTTCGTATATCTAGAGCTGAGTTGTTTTGCTGTCTATGAAATGACAGCAGCACGTGTCACTAAGTACGGTGAGGTCAGCCAGTGTTACACGAGGAATGCTAATTACTGTTAAATACATAACGCGTATCATTCTCATGCGGCACCTTCTGAATTCTTTTTCACAATACACATATTGGATTGTTGTGTTTGTGTCAAATAACAAGTATGACCCTTTACCAGTATATGTTTGTAAATTCATCTGTGCTCATACAACAACATTATTCCTAAAAAATATCAACTGTTTCGCATTAATGCATATGAGTGCCATCGGCGAACGCCAGACAGAAAATCGAAAAAGAAATATAATATTGAATCGCATTTGTCATGCATCTGATGTTTATTACAGTGAGTGCATAGCCATTGACTTATTTTGTAAAATGTTAAATGATGCGTTGGTTAATACCCAGCTAGCATTTTATATTGGACCAATATCGGTCCAATATCATTTTGTATATCGGGCCAATATCGGTTTACAATATCGGATGACCATCAGAT
>JAUUEB010496612.1:0-10495 GCA_032362205.1 Clione limacina
AAATTGATGACGTCACCACTTTATGATTGCATAATAATAGGGTTCAGCATAATTATGGGGTTCAGAGACAAAAAAGGATAAAGTATTTTAATGATGTAGATTTTGAGAGACAATATAGGCCTTCTAGCCTTTCTTCGTTTCTATCAGTGGTCGAAATAGTTATGTGATTGACTGACTCGTAGATGATTATATAAAAACATATACTTGTGTCATAGTCCAAACATATATTGACCTAGATAATCGTAATTAAAACGAAAGCTTGACAAGTCAGTATCAACAAGTGTATTAAAATTGTTCACATTCTAAGAATTCTAAATTAGACCTCTGGTACTAAGGGGGGCTGTTAACACCCTTTGGAAAGAGAAATTAAACCAGCTAGCAGCTGTTTATTTCATGTGACAAAACATAATCCTGTCACATGACAAGCAGTTCATTACATCAAAGCTGAAGGGGATTGCCGAATGTCGGTCGAAAGCACCCACTAGAGCTAGCACAGGTAAATGTTTGACTCCTTCTACTCTTGAGAAATTATATCATTGTTCACAAAAGTAAAATTATAGTGTTGTTATTCTTAATTCTTTTAAATGATCACGGCCGAGTCTGGCACCGATCTAAAATGAAGGTAAATGATATTTCTTACCGTTGTGATTGTTGTTGTTATTGTTGTTGTTGTTGTTGTTTCCACCGCCACATTTTTTACAAGATTTCTTGCAGTTTTTCAACATGTAGTTAGGATTTGCAGTACACTGTTGACTAGCGGCCCAACCTGGACAGTTTTCATTATTGTCTTTACAGTCATCATCTGATGGACAAATAAATTGATGACGTCACCACTTTATGATTGCATAATAATAGGGTTCAGCATAATTATGGGGTTCAGAGACAAAAAAGGTTAAAGTATTTTAATGATGTATATTCTGAGAGACAATATAGGCCTTCTAACCTTTCTTCGTTTCTTTCAGTGGTCGAAATAGTTATGTGATTGACTGACTCGTAGATGCTTATATAAAAACATATACTTGTGTCATAGTCCAAACATATATTGACCTAGATAATCATATTTAAAACGCAAGCTTGACAAGTCAGTATCAACAAGTGTATTAAAATTGTTCTCATTCTCAGAATTATAAATTAGTAATCATATTACGTCACTAAATGATAGCTTGATAGTAGAGTTGAGCAAATCTGGGTTTAATTTTGGAAACATGTGATTTTATGGCATTTTTAGCTTAATGGGAAAGGGATGGGAAAATCAGGAGATCAAAAGACAATAATCTTCTATTTGTGATGTGGCTTACCACAATTAGGGAAAATACATTGTTATTATTATTCAATGGATGTAAAATTGTGGTAAGCCACATCACATCTTTAAGAAGAAGAAGATAAGATAAGATAGCTTAAATCAAATCAGTTGATGTAAGAAAAGTATTTCTTATCGTGGTTTTCTGGACCATGCAGTGTAAACAAATTCTCCAATATACCCCTATACATGAATCTTTAAAAACAAGATATATCCCTTTAAACGTTCAATTTTGCCAAAAAATATGGTTCTTAGGCTAGAATCGACTTCACCGCAGTCCAAATGAGTAGAACTAGTGTCTTTTTTTACAAATCTTTTGACATTTATAATTGTTTCAAATGTTTTCATTGATTTCTGTTAAAAATTCGATAAATATCTTTGCAAATTTGAGCTTCCTCGATATTATTTCAAAACAACTGTTTGTATTTATGGTGATTTTTTATAGTGTTGATGTTTGGGTATAAAGTTTAAACGTCTTAGGTCAATTTATCTCAAGGCCAATTTGTCTCAAAGCCAATTTGTCTTAAGGCATATTATTCTCAAGGCCTATTTGTATAAAGGCCTATTTGTCACAAGGCTTTTTTGTCTCAAGGCCTATTTGTTTGGTACCACTCTTCCGTCTACCCCCTTGAGAGGAAGAGAGCTCGAGACCTCGCAACGCCACAAGTCAAGAACTGATAATACAAAAGGAAAGTGTGTTCATCCTGTTATACACAGGACGCTGCACAGCCAGTGCCTCGAAATTATTAAATTTGCATAAGATTTTATTTTTTTGTCATTGCACAAAGATGTGCCGTAACGGGAAGAAGTAACATTAGGGAAAATACATTGTTATTATTATTCAATGGATGTAAAATTGTGGTAAGCCACATCACAAATAGAAGATTATGTTCTTTTGATCTCCTGATTTTCCAATCCCTTTCCCATTTTTTCCTTTTGTAATGGGATCATTACTTAGGCTTAAGCTTGATACCTCTATATAGTATTTTTTCTTCATCCAAATTACTTATTATATGAGGAGTCTAAACCAACAACTGAGTTTTGCAAACAAATCGTGTGTTTAACATATTTTCAAAATAAGTTAAAACTACAAATACTCATTCTCGTGGCTATTAAATATGAGTTAATTTACCTGCATTTCATGTGGCAAGATAATTAATATTTCTTACCGTTCTTCTTCTTGTTTCCACATGATTTACAACATTGTGTCTTCATAAAGTCGGAGTTACATCCAAAGCCTTGTGATAAAACGGCTTCACAAGTCTGCATTCTCCTGTTAAAGTTGATTTTTGGGGAGTCGCCGTAAGGGCAATCTGCAAATATGTCAGATCTTAAAAGTTAACATGTTGTCTACTTAGCTCAGCTTAACTGTCCTACGCAACTAACACAATGAATCTGACCGTCAGGTTTGTGCAAAAGCGCAGGCAATGAGACAATTATTACATAAAAGAGAAACACAATGTTAGAAACTGCTACAAATGATGCTTAACAAGAACGGCTTACACGTAAGTAAGGAAACAAGTGTGTGTGAAATGTTTTTGGAATTGTAGTAATCATGAACACAATCAGAAGAAGATAATATTTCTTCTTTTAACGTACCTTTTTTTTTCATTTTCTGACGAGGTGACGTCTAAGGCTTCAATTTTAATATCTCTATTAACTAGTTTTTTTTCCAAATAATTGATTCATTATACCTTTATTGATTTAGTTTGCAAAGGAAATCAAAGCTACAAATACTCACGTTGGTGTTAATATGGCATGAGTTTACTTACTTGCATCCCCACTGTCAAGGTCCCCACAAGTCTTGCAGCACCTAGCCTTTGACATGCTGCTGCTGCACAGGCCTTTTCCAGATTTGATCAATTCGCCACATTCCATATACCTGCGATCATCTTTGATAAATATTTTCTTCATGTCACCGAACGGGCATTTATCTGTGGACAGTTATCATTATTTATATCAGATTGATCGAAATATACATAAGATCCTTTATCTCGTTACATTACGTTAAAAAACACAGCTTGTTTGAAACGGTTTAGTTTAATGTCTCAAGAACAAGAAATGACTCTCAAGTTGATATATAAATTTTACTTATAGTTATCATTAACCTACAAAACGGATCCTTAGAAGTGAAGAACTAGATTGTTTTACTTCATAAATAAACTATGTAATAAAATTCAATAAAAAAATCTTCAAAATATCAAAAATGTGTTTTTCCCTCATAATTGAAATAAGCGACATGTGACACTTTTCAAAGGAATTTGTCACATTTTTCAAATTTGGGAAAAATGCCGTGCTGTGTTTCTTTTTATTGTTGATTTTAAAGAATTTATTTGCGGAGTTTCGCTTGTTGAATAAACATTTTGTTTGTTTATTAGCCAAAATCGTTACGGGTAAACAATAATCTCGACTTTTACAACAATAATTAGAAAAGCCGCCATCCTAACTGTTAACGAAGATTTTGCGACTAAAAAAGTGTTCTGGTGATATCACAAATACACATGAAAATACACAAAGGAGGCGGGAGATAAAACCAACAGTACATCCGTTTATACAATAGAAGAGAAGAAATATGGACAACGTTCTACTTACCATCAATATCCTGTGAGATCTTAGGGTCACGGATACACTTTCCTTTGCGACATGCCTGAATAAGTACAAGAAAAAGAATCATTAGATTTACAGCACTATGATTGATGTTGACCAAACTCCTGAGTCTTTAAACTTCCTTTTCTAAAATTATAAAACGCAAATGACAGTTATATATCAACAGATCCAATCTGTTACATACTTTACTGTACACTTGTACTATTTGGCTGAGAGACGAAAGTTGTTGATAAGTTTCCGATTTAAAGAAACTCGTTAAATTTCAATCCACACGTATCTGGTTTATGTCAAAAATAGTACTCATCAAAGACTTTATTTCCCCCGAGTTGCCGGATCGCGAAACTATCATATCCCTGCGAAATGCCAAATCATTTTCCTGGAAAATATTAACCCGTTGAACCCTTTAAATACCTCTGAATTTTCAAAACGCTAGTCACATTTCGAATTCAGGGGATCAAAATTATTGAAAATATCGTAACGTGGAAAGTGTTAAAACATGTAAAATTTCAACGATAATCTATTTTACCGATGGGACAAGCCGCTACCGGGCGATATATTTTACCTATAAAAAACCTTGTCTGGTCAAGATATTATAATCAAATTTCAAACCAGCTACCGAGATCTGGCATGTCGGCTTCTTCTGATCTTCTCCGTCTGATCTTCTCCTTCTGATCTTCTCCTTCTGATCTTCTCCTTCGGATCTTCTCCCTTTGATCTTCTCCTTCTGATCTTCTCCTTCTGATCTTCTCCGTCTGATCTTCTCCTTCTGATCTTCTCCTTCTGATCTTCTCCTTCTGATCTTCTCCGTCTGATCTTCTCCTTCTGATTTTCTCCTTCTGATCTTCTCCGTCTAATCTTCTCCGTCTAATCTTCTCCTTCTGATCTTCTCCTTCTGATCTTCTTCTTCTGATCTTCTCCTTCTGATCTTCTCCGTCTGATCTTCTCTGTCTGATCTTCTCCTTCTGATCTTCTCCTTCTGATATTCTCTGAATGAAACTTACAAGTTGAAAAAAGGGGGAAGAAATTAAAAAAGGGAAAACGGGTTAACCGGTTTCGATAAAGACAAATCTATTTACCTTTCCTTTTCCACAAGCCATACCATCACTAGTAACGGCACTCCAGCACATACCACCTGGATCCTTGGTGTCACACAAAAAACTAAAGCACGCAGCGTCACCAATGGTCTCCCTAAACTGTAAAAAAGATGAAATGTTAAATAAATGCATAATCCCCTCCTCATATGGGCGCACCTGAATGCCAAGATATACAGATGGAAACAGTGGTGTATACACCAAATTACCTTCTCTGTGTTTAAGTTTGATTTCGAACTAAGAAAATTTAAAAAAAAATGTAGGATGAAGCAACAAAAAGTACAAGAAAAAGAATAATTTTTATATACAGCACAATGATTGACGTTGGCCAAAACCCGGAACCTTTAATCTTCCATATCTGAAATCATAAAAACGCAAATGACAGATATATAATCTATAATATCAACAGATCCAATTTGATTTCGAACTAAGAAAAAGTAAACAAAATTGTATGATGAAGCAACTTTACTGTAATTAATTATACGCCCAAAAGTAAGTATAGGTCAACTGGAATTGTAATATTTTTAGGGGTTATTAACTGTTGATTGCCAGATAAACGTTTAACAAATAATTTATATAGTCACTATAGAACATGTCAGTCGAAAACAAAACGATGAAAGACTTCTTTCCCGGAAAAGAGTGTATGAAAATCTACTTAATTTTAAATTAACAACGGTTTAAAAGTGCCTATTCGCAAAATGTAACTGAATTTCAAGACAATCAGGTACATTTTTGGTTGCCGTAGTGTTTTAATACCGCTCTTACAGTACAATGACAGTCTCAAAGACCAAAATTTAGACTGCATTTTTCTGGGTATAACAAATCTCGGAAGTCTCACAATAAATGCAAAAATAACAATGATCAATAACTGGGAATACAAGTCAGAATGCAAAAATAACAATGATCAATAACTGGGAATACAGGTCAGAATGCAAAAAAACGGTTCCCTCATTATATATCTAAACCCACACTTTTCATAGTTATTTGTTTAAAGAAATAGATCAAACAAACACTATTCAAATACATATATTCGACGTAAATAAACACTCACATGTAGATATACAGGAAAACCAAACTTACTCTGCACATAAAAGAATCAGGTCCATATCTTCTTAGACATATCTTATCAGGTGTGGAGAGGGCGTCAGGAACTCCTACATTTGGAATAACAGTTGCACGGTTGGTCTCTTTCAGGCAATTGTTCCTAGAAAGTCACATTATGGAAATATTTATTGTATTACTTTAGAAAGATGAAAATTATAACCTGTTATAACCCTAACCCTAACCCTAACCCTGTTCACCCCGTATAGCCACACTAACGGTGCATGCAGCTTTTAATGGGGCTATGAACTGCGGTTGAGTTTTTTTCATAAATAAAACTTCATTTTCCCTCCAATGGTCTTAAAATATAAATACCAAGAAATTCAGCCTTTGTTATAAACTATAAAATGGTGGTAAAAATAAACATGAACTTTGCAAGTAAAAAATCAAATATTCCATTATATGTACGCTTGTTTCACCACAATGTCCTTTCATCGCTACAATCACAGTGAGTGTATGTTCATAACTTTCATGCTTCACTTTAGACTAAGATGAGAGCGTTAATAAGTATTTGTCAATATAGTATTTAGAGTCAACATTCCACTTCGTATCATAGCTTTGATATGAATCACGGCTCGATTCTATGTAATTCCTCAACTGCGAATAATGACGCCAAAGCTTACATATTCATGAGTTTACGGGTAACGGCAAAATGTGTGTTATGGTCAATGATGTATACAAATCAGAAGAAAGTCAAGCGATTGAAAATCAATGAAGATGATTCAAATTGTATTTTGTTGATGTCCTATTAATGCACATTACACACGTCTTATAAATTGTTATAATTTGTAATTGAATTAAATTATTCAAGATATATATGTTCAATCTAAATCTCATTGATATTTAAATTAATTAAAAACTTCAAAAGATAAATGATCAGACTATATCAAGTCATAAGGAAATAAATGAATTAAATACTTATATAGATAAACGATCATAATGTAAGTAATTCAAATTTTAAATTGATGACAGAATTAAAATATTAATGAACAAACTATATGTCATTGCTATTTTGAATTAATGAGATAATTAAAAAAAAGATCAATTAACAAATGATGCAGTTCATATTACCCTGCCTGGTCCAACTCTTGGATTTTATTTGAGATCTGTCCACGTGAAAAGCTTGAAAATGACCACCGGTATGGTGACTTATCTACTGTTGCTGGACTCATTATGTGACCATCTCCTGAACCGTCGTGGTTACTTCCCATGCTGGTTAAGGCGTCAGATTAAAATAAAATATCGTTGAGTTTTTTAAAACATTTTCTGTGTCACAATATATTAAATCATTCTGACCCCCTGAATTCGAAAGGTGGCCAGCGTTTTGGTTTGGAAAGTACCAACTTTTTTTAAAAACACACATTCTATCATAACTCGAAAATTTAGCATTTTGAAATTTATATTCAATATCCATTACAATTCGTTCATAGTCCGCTCATTTATGCTTCAAGTTACTTTTTTCACGTATCTTAGCTGTCATTTGGCAAGACAGGGTTTTCAAAGTATCTGTGCTAAGATATACCTAAATAACCAGCATAGAAACACCCTTTATTCAGTCACATCTACGATTGATATCATTCATAGGGAGCTTTGAAAATACCAACTTTGCGATATGCTATATGTTATAGATTCAAGCAGTTTGAGACATCGACTCTGTTTGATGAGTCTGAGAAGGGCCATGCAAGAGAAGCATGATTAGAATAATAGTTGGTCCAATTCATTCCTTCTTGTTTTGCGTTGTAGAATACAAAATAAACTTAATGATAAAAAAATCCTTGTTGCCAGACATATAAAACAACTACGAGACTCCATTTAAATGTAAACTGCATGTAAAAAGTGGGACATCACTATTTAAAAAAACACGACGAAGACTACCTTTTACTGTAAATTGAACACTACAAGAGATAATTAAGGAATATTGAAAGAAATACGATGATGCTACTAGTTTCAGAAACTCAACGTATAATTCAAAATGGCGTCATTAACTCTCGTAACCAAGATACATTGTTTCATTCGAACAATGGCAACTATTACATGTTTTACAAAAAAGAAAGCTTAACCCTTCTTTTCTTTTTTTACCAACAAAATTGAACAAGTCTCTAATAGTGATCGAACCCCGATCACTTGATCATTATCATACTTTGTTTGGATGATTATATATTGTAAAGAACAACGAAGCAGCTAATTGACAAGAAATGTGCTATACGATTACTATCAGCCATTATCTTTATCATTATTTAGATAATTCATAACTCACATGTGTCCAGTCTCATGAGCAGTGATAGAAATAGATCCATATGTTCCTCCAAACTCTACAACACCAGCGGCATGTCCTTCTTTACACACTGTTCCTAAGTCAGCGTAGCCTTCAGATAAAAAAAAGTTATCATTTTTGTTAAGCATGCTTAAGATATTTGAAAATCAATTAAAATAATTAAAACATTGGATGATTACTGTATAAATTAACAAAATAATTCGTTTGAGAAATTCAGAAGTCATACTTTTTCGTGTATAGCAAGATATTTATACGAGCTTTGAATATATTCCAATGTTCACCCTGGTCATACGCTATGTCATAGTGTAAAAACAGTCAGTAGTGGGAACCATTCAAAGTATTTTGAGTTATTTTTCAAACCGTAAATATCACGATTACAGCATAGAGCAAAGTCCTTCATTGGTAATTTCACACATTTATTCAACCCATTTGCCAAATGTCTTTACCATAAAATTAAAATGTTGGGTGATGTGGTTAGACATCTTAAATTACATAAGTTTCATTATTATCAAATGGTCTCTTAATCTCTATTGATCACATCAGTTGAAACAAAACAGGATATCTGATACCACCCAAAATGTTTAATTATTTTTCTAATTGTATGAAATGTCACAACATTTTTTTACTTCTTCAAAAGCTGTAACTTAAATTTAAGCAAAAAAATACATTTTTCTACTTTAATTTTATCTGAACACGTTTTTTTTATTGATTATAAAGAAAAACCCATCGATATCATCTAGTATCTCTCTTATTACGAATTCACTAACCATGTTTTTAAACAAACTATTTTTTTTAAATTTAATAAATTAAAAATACGTCTACGAAAACTCATACGAGTTATGTTCACTAATGTACTCAAACTGACATATTATTGTCTTAGAATCCCGAAAGATCTTTTAACTTCGATTGCTCCGAAGACTGTAACCATGATTCTCGTAAACATTAGGCTTTTGTTTTACTATATTTTATTTTTAGAACGAAAAGTAGAACCGTGATAGAAAATGTATAAAGCCTAGAATTTCCGTAATCGAAACAATTGCATAAAATTCGTAAAGATGAAGATTTTGCAAATTAGCGTCAACAAACAAAATAATGAAATATTGAACAAATAAAACATTTTAGATTTTGCAAATGACAAAACAGGATTTCTCAACACAAAATCTTTAAATCAAAATGACTCACCGGCTGTGCTATTGGAGCCTCCACTTCCCAAATCATATCTGGAAAAGATGAATAAAAGATTTTGATTTTAAGTTGAAAAGACTTTCATGTAATGTAGGAACAAATAATAAAGAAGTTACTATGGGTCATAACTAATGATTCACTGCAGTTCATTTAATTCTGAAAGGGTTGTGTCCCATTTTGTATTATTCTTAATCAAATAGTTCGGGTTTTAATTAAAATTGTCAATTCTGTTTAAGATAAAAACTGAGCTGTTTACTTGATTTGTGATGAAAACATCTCGCTACAATCTCGAAAGGTATATAGTTATAATAAAAAACATGAAAATACTGATGGTATTTTTGTAAGTTTCAGAGAATTAAACAGTTTACAGAATCTTGAATGACAAAATGCTTCATCTGGGCGATTATCTTTGAATATTTGAGTAGTTTGCCTAAGCCCTACGTCCTTGACCTCTGGTGGTAATCGAAGACAAAATTCAGTGTAATGACAAGTGTAAATAAGACCAAGGTTAGATTATTTGTAAGGATGACAAACTGACTTTACGGTATATACGAATTATAGCTCAGCTTGACTAATCATGACAGAAAACACACAATTACATCTCTATTGTATCTAATCAGGGCACTCAACGTGTTGTAAATTGGTACAGACATGTTATCTGCTAAGCTCCAGAACTCAACTAGATAAATAAGTGATATTTTTTTATAGAAATATATAAACAAATAGAATATTCGGAGTTGACTAGGTTGACTAGACTAAGTAAGGTTGTACTACGTCTGAGATCTAAGACTGTCCGGGTTCACATACGGCCCTCAAGCAATCTCCCGAGTGATTAAAGAAAAGAGATAGATAGATAGATAGATAGAGGGAGAGAGAGAGAGAGAGAGAGAGAGAGAGAGAGAGAGAGAGAGAGAGAGAGAGAGAGAGAGAGAGAGA
>JAUUEB010496623.1:0-10495 GCA_032362205.1 Clione limacina
AGAGAGAGAGAGAGAGAGAGAGAGAGAGAGAGAGAGAGAGAGAGAGAGAGAGAGAATATGCTTTTTTAAATTCTTTATTTGTAAAGGCCTCAGCCCATGTACAACATGCGAAAATTGATTTTATAATACAACAACAAAAAACTACATAAAAGCAACAATTTCAATTTTTGTATGCAAATGTAACTTAGTAAGGAAAAAAATAGCAAACAAATCTTATGAATTTGAAGAAACATAAGAAAGAGTTGAGTCCCCCAAAAATGTGATCGTAAATTGACTCGTACATTAGTTACTTTCTTAGTCAAGCAGTCACCATTTATAAGTATGTATAGCACTTGTCGGCCTTCGCCAGAAATGGATGTGATCTATTAAGCATAATTTGATCATGTTAGTTTTTATTTCTCTAGAATTGATAAAGGTATCAATGGCTTTGGCTGATATGTCGTTATAGTAATTACGCCAACGCAAGTACGTACATCATCAACCCGTTCGATAACAGTATCTTGATACTTTGATGCCACGCCCAACTAGTTAATCTAGATGACGATTTCTTAGCAGCTCAATCTCAATGAAATGCAAAACCTTCTCTATATAGAGTTTGAACGAGAGTTCGTCAGTCCATGCTATTTTCATTCATCCGGTATTATGATATGGTCGTATTTCTTTTAAATCTAGGTAATAACTTAATCACAGTGTTATGTTCAACGCCCGCTATTTAAGTTATTAGCTTTGCAATAGATTAATTTTTCACTAAATTAAAAAAAAACATTAAAAAGAATCAATAATCGACTCTCCAAAAGAAGAAAGGATATAATGATTATGTTTGTTTTCTATTTAAATGTGTCATATGACGTGGGATGAAACACGTGAAAATTAGAACAGCTTCATTACCAATTACCATAATGAAGACAAACAGGGGCGTATCTAGGATTTTAAAATGGAGGGAACACACACACACAATTTTTTTTCAAATGTTGCAAATCTAGACCATTTCTTCCCTGAGACAAGGGGGGAGGGGGTGATGCGAGATCCTAGATCCCCCTAGATGCGCACATGAAGACACATAATATCAACTTAACCATACAACTACAACAATAGAAGAAATAGCCGTAGATCAATTAGAAGGATTTTCTTCTGTATCCTTGACCCTTAACCCTAGTGCAATACCTTATCAGTAGGCCACACTGAGACCTGCTGAGACCGAGTTAATGAACCTCGTAATAGTTATAAGACAAGTGTCAAGGGCCTCTATTCACCACCACAGTGTAAATATAGACTCAGTATGTAGCACCACTTTTATATTGTTTCCATGTCATCTACATCATAATTCTTATATTAGTTCAGACTCATCTAAATATTCACCTTTTTATAGTCACATTTGTGAATAGAAATACAACATTCATCATAGGATAGCAACATCAAATTAGTGTACTTATTAGGCGAACCTGTACCCTCTGCTGAATATGTTTCCATTTTTGAAAAAGAGAGTAGCCTCCTATCCCTACAGAAAACATTAAAGCATGCGACCACAAAGGCTTTGGTGGGAATAATTGCAATTCGGGGTCGTTAAAATTACATTTTGTGTATTTGATTATAATTAGTCAATGTTCAAATTTGCACTTTCGATTATTTGAACTTTCGATTTTTGAATCTACTGTTACTTTATATGCCATTTAATCAATGTTGAACTTAAAATCATTTTTTTAAATTTGTTTGGCTATGCTTAAGAAAGTATCAATAACAATGATACAAAGGGAATAGATCCTTTATTTGAGATATATTACAGTTTGCCATTAATTATTTCGTCAATTTCATTTAGTGAGCGAGCGACTACAGTTGTTGCTTATCGAAACGCAGTACCAGAGGGTCGCGCCACTAGTGCTTTAACGTAAGAAATCAGTTAATTTGAATTTATTCATAGTTTTATTTTGGTATGAACTGTTCGGAAACACCATTTTTAACCTTATTCAACTCATTTCCGTCTGCATTCAAATAAGTCCCGCAGGTCTGGGGCCAAACAAAGCTCAGGTCTGGGGCCAAACAAAGTCATGTATTATTCCAAACGAGTTTCCTAAAACATTTAATGTCATTGTACATGTTTATGTTCTGGAAGAGGAGACGACCTTCGCCGATTTTTAAATTCAATTACACCCCAGGTGTGTTCTTAGCCTCCTTCCCAAGAGACGCAACGTTAAGTAAATAAGCCCTTCCTTAGCTTCCTCTCATTTCCACATCGGTGCACCTTTAGTTGATGAATTTACCCAACAGACAAACAGATTTTGACATATTTCTAAGGCCGAACCGTGGCCTCAAACTTACTGACATTATTTACCTGCCTACACATTCTATTTATTTTCATTGCCATCCTCGTCTGGTCTGTCTACGTCATTTAACACTCACAACTTTTACTTCTACGCTTAAAGATAGTTTAACACTCGGTGTTTCAAGCTCGTGTGATCAAAGAGACCAAGTTGACATTATCAGAAATAGAAGCGAGCGTATAGAATACACAAAAAGTCAAAAGTAAAATGAAAACTTGAGGCACTTACTTGGAAAAAGTCAAGAGACTCAGGCAGATGTGGATCTTGCGGTTTTGATCGAAAGACTGAAAAAAAAACATGTTCTTGTGAGTTTGTGTGTTTCAAGGGGTTAAGACAAATTTTGAATTTAACGCATACGATTCATTCATGGGTCATATCTTAAGACTTTTAAATTAACACAACTTGTGTTGTATCTTAAACATGTATAGTAAGGTATTCAAATAAAAGAGATGGGACATTTTTATTAGTCGTTTTCGGCTCGTTTTAGTAGTGATAATTCATTTCAAGGATGTTTTCGGAAGTAATTAGTGGTCCTCTGTTCATCTCGATTTGAGTAAGCTCAAAAAGCTAAAACGAATGAAATAAGGACACGAGTAGAACATTCTTAAATTCTTTAAAAAAAAATATTAACATATCTTTAAATATGTGACATTAACATATCTTTAAATATATAACATTAACATTTCTTTAAAAAACTGACCAATTGTAAAGCTACAAATCAACTTTGGACTAAAGGACTAAGAAAAAATTGATATAATGACAATCAAAACCGATCAATCCAAATCCAGGGTCAAATTAAGTTGCATCCCTAGTCCATTTATTGACTTCGTACGTCACTATCTGGTTTCCAATGGTCACGGACATTCTAAAAACATGTATCGCGAAATGGTCGCGTGAGATGATCCATAAAAACAGAGAATTATATCCATAAACGATTTCGACAATTCTTATTCTTGATTTGGAAATAGAAATGAATCCCTTTTCTATTATGAGGTATCAATAAAACATGTATTACAGAGGATTTGTGTCAGCTTTATTTAAAGCATCTACTTTAGCCAATTCAAGGTGAGTTTTACATGGCACAAACAGATATGATGAACGTCTGATATTACTTCAGAAACTCTATAACATTTCGTCTTTGATTATGGGGTTTCGATTACCGATTTTCTTAGATTTACTTTTTCTTGGAGAACAAAAATAGATTTAAAAATTGTATTACCGATTATATTATATCCACTGTCTCTTGTAGTACAAAAATATATTTAAAAATTGTATTACCGATTATCAATATATTCGTTTTATTTTGTAGTACTAAAAAGATTTAAACACTTACGTTTTTCAAAGATGTTGCACTTTCTAATGTAGACACAGGTGAGAGACATTATCTGCAGTTGCGACAACCTCTGTCGTGACGTTTCGGGAAGGGGAAGTAAATCCCTCATTGTTGCTATTTCTGCATTTATCTGATCTCTCCGCTGTTTCGAGGCGCCTTTATTTGACCTGTCAAAGAACAGACAAGTGGGTTTAGTCAATGCCTTACATAATATAAGCTTACTGCATCTTAGGGCCCCTTAAGTTAAAAGGGGATCTAATGTTTTATCTTTAATAATACATACATTTTCAGGGCAGGATGACGGAAACATATATGACAGAAAGAACAGAGCAGTAAATAAAGTCCGAAACAAAAACATGTTTAGATTTATTCTCGTGACCTGAATTTCGCTTGAAGACATAAGGTCACATCGAGAAAATCATTGAGCCCAGAACGTAGATTTGGGGCTGATCATCAGGGATGAGTGGATTTGGTGAATACATAGGATCGTATAACAGCAACTGGTGACGCCATAGGGAGGTGAGGTGGGGTGATACATGAACGATTATTTTGGCTCTTACGTTATTCCTTTCAAATATGACAGTAGAATTCTAACTATAAGCGTTATATGTCACGTGAGAGATAGTTCAAATACCTTTCGATTGATGTAAAATACTTATATAGTTAAAGCAGGACTCTTTTTTTACTTTATAGGTAAACCATTGCTAGACTTTTAGGGCGGAGTACCTTATACTTGAAACATGGGACCATCCAATTCATTTAATCTAAATCTGCAGTCTGATAGCCAAATGTTAGGATATACTGGGTGGTAGGTGTGTCAAATACTGGGTGGTAGGTGTGTCAAATACTGGGTGATAGGTGTGTCAAAGACGACTGATGATAATGTTTATATCAAAGTTAGAAGGTGTTTATCGAAACACACGAGGATTAGTGGGAAATGAACAAACAGACGTGTTAGAAGAACTAGAGACTAGAGCACTCTTTGACCCGTGTCCGGATGTAGACAGTACACCTTAATGGATTTACACAAACACAGAGGGGACAATTTGGCTGAGGTGCAATGGGTGTAACACTGGGTGAATACTTTTGACAGTTCAACAATTGTTAAATTATGCATTTATAATATCGTATATATTAACCTTAATATATCATATATTTATTGAGCTTAATGTTAAAGAGGTCTAACGGCACAGACCAATGCACATGTAATGTAATGCTATGCGAGGCTGACTCACAATAACACAATACTTAAGCTGTCATCTCTGACATTAAATCAATTGAGAAATTCAACACACAAAGGATAATTACCAAAAGATCAAACGATTGTTTTTGAACATCAATCGATTGGTGTGTCTTTAATACGAAACATAGATTTAAAACAAAGGAGTATCCTATATTCAGACTGAGTTCAAAAGCTCAGATGTCCAGGAAATCTTTTAGTCTGAAGAAAGACGATGATGCAGTTTTCAGCGGGGATGGGGAGTTAAAGTTAGGAGGTTTTGAAGGAGTCGGAGAAAGAAGTCGGTTTCCACACATGGAATCGGAGTCAGAATTTTGAAGTTCAATCATCCCCAAAATGTGCTTACAATACTTCTACATAGAAATCCTCAACGTTTTTTTCAAGTTTCCGAATGGCCCTCTGTGCCCCCAACTCGTACGCATATGATCTTATTTTAATTTGTCTCAAAGTTATGTGTCTTGTTTACTTCATTTTAAGCATACATTCCAAACTTGTGGTCTTCATATATCAACACAATAGATTTCCTGCTCTTCACATGATGCTATTATCTAGATATTTATCTGACAATCTTTGTACATTGCCGTGAAGATACATCCTGTATACAGATACAAGGTTTATCAACTGATATGACTGGGTATGATCATCTCGAGTGCACTGGTTTTTTAACGACTGACAATCAGAACTTGAACTGACAGGAAATTACTCCTTGGAGATCGTATAATAGAATCCTGGTCGACAGGGGGTCTAGACCGGATAAGATTCGTCCATTACATAAGTTTTCTAAGAAAATGTCTTCGAAGGTTTTAAAATTATATAATAAAAAATATATCAGCTTTGGATTTGAGAGGAAACTTTTAGAGCATATTCTATTAAAGCGACGTATCGCAGAGCGCTTTCTTAATTCTGAGATCTATTAAGTTTTAAAGTTAGAACAATAAAACAAAGTTAAGTCATTCACATATTAATCTAGAAAACGGATACAAACAGCTTAGGACAAAATTACGTCTCATAAGAAAAGAAATTTTCTGAATACACGAATGGTACGAGCCTATCAGAATACCTTGCACTACATAAATTTATTACAAGAAATTATTATACCCCCGTTTTTTTTATCTCACTATAATACAATGAATACAATCGTGCAGTTATACTGCAATAACTAACGGGAATCATGATGTATTGCGCGTTCATGACTGAGCACTGTGAAATCATTTGACTACTCGGCCCATATGAGAGTAAACTACGTCATCATACTACGTCATCATATAGGTCATTTAGCTTGTTTCGTTACTTTTTCAACAATTGATTGACCTCTGTCAAATAGATTCGAATGGTTTGTTTTTTATTCTATCAAATGGCATTATAAAAGTTTTATCGCATGTTCATGAAAATAAGTGGCACTCGCAAGCTCGGGATATTAAAAAAAGTGCTAGAGCCGGTGTATTAGACATACGACTTTCCAAAATATCTAATGAGGTGTGAATTTGGTCAGACCATGACTTGACTGGCTCAAATGTTTAGTCAGGTTAAGTCATAGATATGCCATTTTCTTGCACATACACACACACACTAGTTAAGGCAAGAAAATAGGTCTGTTTCCACTAACCCCGACAGACCCTAGCATTTTTTTTTGAAAAAAAGGTATTTTTAGTATTTTGTCCTGTTAAGATACTGCATAGGTACAACAAAAACACATATTAAAAACCAAATGTTCCTTAAAGTGTGCTTTTAAAGAAAAAACACCAACAGTACTTCAGGTACCAGACTTACCTTCAATATTAGAAAAAAATTAAAAAAAAAACATAATTCAATCAACCTAATTACTCTAGGTCATGTTAGTGAAAACAGACCTTTTTTGGAAAAATATGTTTCCATAATTATACGATTACAAACAGTTAACACATTAAAAAAATATTCGAATAATTATACGATTACAAACATTAAAAAAATATTCAAATAATTATACGGTTACAAACAGTGAAAACATTAAAAAAAATTATTCGAATGCAGATATTCAGGTGACGATGAGAAGGTGACATCTCATTAGCATATGTCAGACGTCAGGTAAACATAACTAAGAAGTCAGGGCAGTTCGGATTTAAAAGGTTTTTAGACGTCAATTGGATTTAAGTTGGGTTTACGACATCAATGACATGCTGTGATCTGAACTTCTATTATCGTATACACAAAGTTTCAACAACAAGTTTCAAAGAGTTTTTTGTAAGCTCAAGTACAAAAGCTTAAAAATAACTCATCAAACACATTAAGATTGCCGGCAGGCGATGTATGCAGCGAGCCATGTAAGAGGAGCTATTTATTATGAGGTCTCTAATAATAGTTCAGAGATTATTATTTTTGTGGGTAACTTTTCCGCCAACGGCAACCCTTATTCATTATTCATTGTTGGGCATAAGTCGTAAAAATAATAAAATGGGAAATTTGTTTTAGAAAATACACAGGCATGGTGCAACTAAACACACACTTGGAGTCTGATCCGCGTCAGTAACTCTGTAACTTAGAACCCTAGATAATAATAATAATGGCATTTATATAGCGCTTTTATTTACGGAGTAAGCCCAAAGCGCTTTGATATCTCCGGGCTCTTTTATTCCGGCTATGATGTTTATATCTTTTGCCACACGGACCATTATTCCAGACTTTATCATTGTTAGATTTTGAACTTTTCCCCCCCTAAGTCTATTATTAGGAACTCTAAGATATCAATGTAATAATCATTTATCGTCATCGTCCCTATTTCTAACGTGCATCAGACCCACGCCGTTTATAATATTGCTTAAATCAGGTTAAATCCCCGCTTTATCACATCCGGTCAAAACGGGTCAATGCAATGATAGCAGTATAAGACAGATCGTGCACTCTGGAACCTATTGGTAAACTGTTATACTGAAAATATTGTCCTTCTATTATCTGTTGTCCATGTCTGGCCTTTCTCTCCTGTCTATATCTATAAGTACAGAAGGAGTTCATACGTTTATCGTGTTGGATCTTTATGTACATTATGCCTTACTCTTAATAATAATAAATAATAATAATAATAAATGACATTTATATATCGCTTATCCCTGCGATAGGCCCTAAGCGCTTTACAATGATACAAAAATATTTACATACTCGTTCACTCGAAATATCTTAGACAAATAATGAGTAATGAAACATGTTTTATTTGACATTTGCTGTGCGGTGGTATGCTCATGTCTTGTTTCAAACTATTTTGATATTTTCAAAAATATTTTAAACTTAAGTTCAATTGATTTTACGAAATATGTTTTTATTCACACTTTCTGATATAAATATAAACAACTTTCTTGCTTACTGCGTAGTCCGTATAAAGATCAAATGACTATTGTTTGTTATTGTTCAGTGAGTTCTATTAAACGAATGAAATCTTCTATACCATATCATCTGTATTTAGACAACCTCGACCTACATAATCACTTCATACTTTTACGTCATCAGTAGACAAACATTCTATTATCGTATAGACAAAGTTTCAACAACAAGTTTCAAAGAGTTTTTTTGTGAGCTCAAGTACAAAAGATTAAAAATAACTCAGCAAACACATTAAACACAACAATAAAAATGAATTGAAAACATGTTTTTGTCAACGTTAAAGCGTTGATGTTATTTTTTAAAGTATCAGTTGTCGTTATTAGTTTAGGTTCATTTTTTATTGTAGATTCTACTTTCAGTTTTGGTCTTCATTTGGAAACGAATGTCCGTATAAGAATATATTTTTAAAGATATTAATCAAAACGTCGTGTCCAAACATAGAGGTCAGCAATTGTTGAAGGGGTTTGTGTCATTCATGTTGCACCCATTTTTGCTATTTTGATTTCTAGAAACGTCAACCTTCTTAGATTCTGAGAATGGTGGTCAATCATTCTTAGTGGTAAGAACAATATTGAGATCTATTTAAATGAAGGTATTAATTGGAGACAATCATGATATTTACATAGGAACATACTCACATTAAAACACACTTTCTTTGCACTTTTTTGTCAGAATTTTGGCAAAAACCGTCTTAAACAAGGTATAAACGACCGATGCCGACCGACAGTTCAACATAATATGTGCACTTCTAGCTTAGTTTGAATAAAAATGGCCGTTCCACACATGTATGTTACATTTATTGAGATAGAATTGAACTTATCGAAAGCAAGTATTTTTCATAGATAATTGGGTAGTCAATTAAAAAATCGATAATGTAGTGTACATGCGATTAGATTGAACGCCTTAAAGAACATTTTGAAGTTCATTTCAAACAGTTTATATGCTCAACAATTACAAACAATTAGAGATAAATGAATAATTGAACTTAAATAAATAACAAATAATTTAGATGTTATTTGTTTCTTTATTCATTAAATGTCACAGTGTCTGCCCACATTGATGATTTTATGTTATTTGATATATATATATTATATATTATAGATATATATTGAATGAAGAAACAAATTTCAATCCGTAAAAACAAACAACACATAAATAAAACTTTCAATCATTCGTAAAATCATATTATATTTTACCGTCATAACTGATATAATTGTCTTCTCTTAAGTGGAAGAGCAATTTAATAACCTGACATGTTTACGCGGGATAATAGATGGCGCGCTTCGTTGTCTTGGCGACACACGTCACAATGACGGAAAATGGCTTTAAGTAGACAACAGGAAGAAGAATCAATGCTAGTGATACATCGCTGTCCATTCTTTTAAGACAATGGATAGAAAGGAGTCTAGTTAAATGTATTGCGTAATGGAATAATTATACGTTAAACTGAATGAAATTGACATTTAACTTATGAATGAAAAATCATTTTTTTGTGAAAAGATACAACTACATACAACTGGTCTTCATATCTCTTCTTGTTATCTGAGTAATGTGATTGAGAACAGGTGGGCGGGAATAAGAAAAAAACAACGCAGGGAAATGTTGAAATATTTGAATATTTCACTGCTTATTCCCCTTCTAGTCTTTTCATATTTGAATCGGGAAGACAAGTCCGAAAAGTTGAGACAGTTTTCATAACGTTTTTTTTGTCTCCTAGCTTACATTTTTTAAAGAAATTGGACGAATTCTTCAAAGTATCAAATCACATTAAAAATAATATGCCGAAATTGATAATTGTCAAAACTTAAAAACCAACGTATTTTCTTCAATAGACATCAAACATAATTGATGGCACTAAAGAGCAGAGACGGTTATTGTCTGGATTTTTAATCACATAAAAAAGGGAGACGTTGCGTTTTTAACAGGAAGATGATAATGCACAGATGTGTCTCCATTGTGCTTGTAGGGGTATTAATATTATATTATAGGAAACGCTATTTAAATTTGATATACAAATATAATACCATTTTCTCTCCTCCTGTCCACCCAGCAGTACAATTGAGTACCCCACTATAGGCAGTGAATGACTATGTAAGGCTGCTAAGGCGACGCGCCTAACAAACAATCCCTTGTATACTTCCTAGGAAGCTGTACAGGTTTGTCTCAATTGTACCTTTCAGGGTAAAAATAACTGTACAGCGCTTTGAGCTTACTCCAAAGGTAAAGCGCTATATACGTGCCATTATAATTTTT
>JAUUEB010496634.1:0-10495 GCA_032362205.1 Clione limacina
AGATATGTTGTGATGCCATGCTCTTTCCAAATGTTGTTTAGCTCTACCATTCTACTCTTGGCCATTCCTATTCTGATCTTTTTGTCTTTAGTGCATGAGCCGTAATCTGAGTTGACAGAACCAAAATACTTGAAATCAGAAACATATCAAGAGAAGCCTTGTTCAGCATCACAAACTGTTCGTCATTCCCAGTTACATGAGTACTTAAGTTTTTGCGGTATTCAGTTTGAGGCCTGCTTAAGTTCCAACCCTGTCAACTCTGCAAAGTATCCTTCTCATATTGGTTATGTTGTCTGCATACCATAGGTCATCATAAGACCATCAAATAACTAGGCCTACTAGTGCAGTTTGTAAAGTCATTTATTTTAAACCAAGCCTACTGTCTCAAAATAATGTAAACCTCAATTCACTATGGGGTCACAGTGGAGGAACGCTTTCTTGATTTTGTAACCCTATAAGAAAGTTTTTGATTGTTGGTGTATAGCTGTGCAGTAAAGTAATCTATACATCCTTTTCTACTTCTGACAAAAGTTATTTTTGCTGGGAAGATGTTTCACAAGGAAAGAAATTCATGACTTGAACAAGTAATTTGAGGTTTTTGTGATAACTTTTTTAACATTAAAGCTATTTAGTGTAAGTTTTGAGATTTCCTTATTTGTGGAGCTTTTATAACTATACAGAATGAACAGTGCCCTTTGGGTCAGGTAAGTTTCACATTTTTGTAAGCTTTAGAAATTCTAAAGGAAGTACTAGGAAATCAAGATTTTCTCTAGTTTGAATTATAAATTGAAGCCCTTTTGTATCCTCATAGGTTAAAGTCAATATCATTTACATGTACATTCCATACAGTGAATTGATGTATTAGTCATTAAAAACAATTATTCATTACTTATTGTAGAACATGCTTGCATTATATCTATGCAATGAGTATTGATTTAAAAAAATTAAATTTTGCTGAAAACAGTTGCATTTATTGAGCTGTGTTATGACTGAAGTTAAGTTGTCCAACTTTGTCACTTGAGATTGTCCTTTTTGACAAGCTTGTATGTGCACTGAAATTGTAAAACTCTGTATAAACTTTCTGTGGCCCTTTTTATTTAACAATGACTTAAGAGATGTAATTTCAAGGAGCTGACCTTGACTTATTTTTCTTCTTATTCAGATGGCTGCAAGATGTTCCCCTCATCTGACTGCTCACAAATTGTACTTGTGCTGGGCAACAAGAATATCTTCCTCTGGCAAAGAGAACTCTCAGCCACAGATGCAAAGAACAACACTTTGTTGGGACAATGGTCCAAGATTAATTCGCCAGGCAAAATTCAGCTTCCACTTCCGCAGGCCAAAGAAACCAGTATGGATTGCATGTTTACCTCTTCAGAGGTAATAATTCTGTGACATTATAATATCCTAAAAAAATAATTAATATGTTTTTAAAAAAAGAATATATAATCTATAATTTGTGAACTACTTTAAATTATTTTTCAATTTGTATTTCTGTCCATAACTTTTCTTATTTTCATCAAATCGGAACTCTTTAAATGATAACTTAATTTAAGAATATTTTTGATTTGTCTAAAATCAGTTTATGCAATAGTCAGAATATTTTTTATTCATTTGTCCTAGGTGTTTGGAGACTGTTGTCAACTCAGTATAGTGCATACTCAAAGAGGAAATCTTGCAGTGTCCTCCATGTTTTTAAGGTTGAACAGAGATGAGCTAACAGGGTAAGTTTTCCGCATTAAACATTTCACAAATATTGTCTCAGTAATCGTTTTTTCTTTAATTATAAAACTGGTTTTTGTAGAGAATGAAGGAAGCTGTTTGGAAAACTTCTCTGTATGGATTATTAATTTTGCTCTTGATATACTTTGCATCCTCCAGTAGTCTACACTTACTGAGCCTTTGGTCAAAAGTTATGTAGCTTCAAATTTGTAGACAAGCAAAAGTAATAACGACTGTTGTCTTAAGTTGTTCAATATTTGAAAATTCTTGATATTGAACAAAATTATAGTCTATGATTGCAATGCTAGTTGAATATAAAAAAAAATATTGTTTCATTCTTGTTTTTAATAAAAAAAATAAAAAAAATTGTGCAGAAGGCTTTGATTTTGAATTTAGTTTATCATGATAAACACTTCTCAGTGTATTTAAGACTTCTTTAGTGGAAGAAAAACCAGTTTTAAAAATGTATTCTCCTACAGAGGATTATATTTCAATGTTAGAATTTGCAATATGATTTGATCTTATATTAATTGACTGTTTGATTTCATTGTATGGACAGTTGAGCTACCCTTTTTTATACCACATGTTAGAAATTTGATCAAATATTATTAAAGTTGAGGGCTTTAGAAAAGTGTTCACATAATTTAATGGCCCTGTATAGGTTACTCAATCTGTTTATTGTTATTTCCTTGATTTTTTATAGTCAATTTGAATTAAATTGAGCAATTGTTTGAGGAGGATTAAAGAAATTGAAATTTATATGAGGTTGTTTGTTTCTTTTGTTTCATGGTAAAGAGAAGTGTCTACATAGAAGATGACTTCATCTTTAAATATGTTCTTTTTGTTTTCATGAATATTTTTTCTTTACTTTTGTAGACAACCTTCAGAAGCTGATGTATCTATAGAGTGGACAAATCTTCTGTATCCAGTTAAGAACATTCAAGAAGGTTGTGAACCAATCAACATGAAAGGTGCATATATCTCACGTTACTCTAACGATGGTCAAATCCTGGCAGTTGGGGTCAATCAGAAGTCCCCAGCACAGACAAGTGTTTTGTTTGTGTCTCCATTCACTGAAACTGTTCTTGTGTCAGACGTCAGAGGTTGTGGTTTGAAGGAGCCAAGTCTCAAAAGAGGAAGGTTAGTCAATGTAGTGAACATTGTTTGTGAATGGGTTGTCTAAAGTTGAGACAGTTTTTGATAATTGAGGGAGCCAACAAGTTGTTTTCTTAATTTTTATCCTGATTTATTTAGTTATTAATTTTGTTCTTGTGGACATCATCATAATCTTTAAAAATACATATAATATTTTAATGCAACAACTTCTAATATGATTAAAAGTTCAAATGTTAATATAACACCATAGCTCACAATATGATCATTCACTATTTATTAGTAAATTCCCTACTACTAAATTCATCACTTTAAATATAAAGTTCTGGTTTAACTCTCTTATCCACAAAGCTTCTAGGGTTCAGCAATATTTCACCTCTAAATGATGACCCAAAAGTTTTCAATAGGGTCACTACATAACTCAATGTCAAATCGGTCCATACGTTCCTTTCTTTTCTGATGTTCATTGAAGCAAATCTGTAGATGCGTGCTTGTCTGGCTAACATAGCACAAATTACGTAGTGGACATTTAACTTTGTACACAACTCCTTTTTAAACATTTTAGGGATACAAGGTTTCAAGAAAGGTAATGTAGTTTTCAATGTTTTTAAGTAAAAATTATTCTACATGGTTGTCAAGTGCATAATTATCTGAACATTTTCCTCTGTATTGCACAAACAATGAAATCTCTTCACTTTCATCAATTTTCTTCTTCTTTGATTTGTTTTCCACAATGTTTATTTATGTTTCAATGATCATTACCTTACAGCACACCCAAAGGCTACCAATTTAATTTTTCATAAAGTGCTCTGCTAGATTTATCTAGACGTCTTGTGTGACAGTATTTTAAGTTGGACTTCAACATTTAAAGTTTATTTTGTATTCATGCATTGTCACTTGTACCACAATACCTTTTTCACTTTAAAGGATGAAATGTTTCTATATTTAGATGAAAACCAATTACTTTACTGACCTCTGAATTTTCACTCTTGTATCTAAACGGATCGGCCATTACTTCCCTAAAACAATAGAATTGAAATAGATTATACATTTTTTCAAAAGAAAATTGGTACTTGTACTTAAATACTCTGTAACTTAATTCGATCAATTACTGATTGTAACAATGTAATTAAAACTGATATAGATTACTGATTGTAACAATGTAATTAAAACTGATATAGATACTGATTGTATCAATGTAATTAAAACTGGTATAGATTACTGATTGTAACAATGTAATTAAAACTGATATCATCTTTTATTGTTTATTATTTTTCATGTGTAAAAATGATATATTGGATGTTTTTAAAATGAAATTTGATTGTCAACCCTCTAATGTTTCAGGCAATATTGGATCTCTGACATGTGCTGGACGAGTGACAATCTTTTCCTGTCTATCATCTTACGCAATGGCAGTGCTGGGCTGTTGTCTCGTCTGGGTGAACCTTTGGTCATCCTCTCCAGGGGATGCTCAGTAGATCTTGGACCTGCACATTTCCTGCCTTTTGCCCCTCTCATGTCTGTACAGTAAGTTTTTGTGTTGTTTGTTGTGTGCTATTCTTTAAAAACAGAGTTGCATCATTGAAGCCTTAATACTTTAAGATATTTGCAGCTTTGTCAAATGTGTCAATGTTCCTGGGTCTTCTCTATATTTAGAACTCAATGTACTTTTTTGTAGTAAAAGAAAAACTTGCATACCCTTTTGTGTCAATGTTTATGAGTCAATTTTCAAAAATAATTACAACTCAATCAGTGCATCCATGCATCAAAAGATTATTTTGATACCACCTTATTAGTGGTGACAGGATTTCACTGCACATAGCTGTGTCCATTCTATACAGGTAAGGGTTTGGTCAACAGATCTTCTTTTACACAAATACACTCAAAAAATACTCTTCTGTATTTACAAGATATTGACTTGTCAACTAGATATGTGCATATTATACTGAACAAAAATTCAGTAATTCCAAATATATTTTTTTTTTTTTGCTTGAACGACCATATTTTTATTTTTGGAAGTTCTTTTTAATGCATCCCCCAGAAACTTATGAGCAACACTAAGGCATATCAAAATAAAGAGGTAATCTCTGTTTTCAGAAGACAGAATTAATCAATGTATGTTATAACAAGGTCATTGCAAAATGATGACCATGCTATACAGTCTAAGGGTTGTACAGGAAGATGTCTGCATATTGCTTCTTCGTGTTGATCATGTATTGTCCTGTTGTTTTTACTTGTGATTCTTGCTATGATCTTACCTTCTTTAATAATTTGTTTATGTGTTTTGACTTACAGACCTGACAAGCATAGTGAAAGAAGCTCAAGCAATGATCTCCTTCCATCTTGTAACTCAGAATTGGATCCTCTACGTCAGCGTTTTTCTGTGTCTTCACATCCCACTCTACCTATTTTACTGTTCTCAGATGGCTACTTGGTTGTCATCATACAGCTTCCGTCTGAACTCAGTCCGGTGTTATTCATGAGAGACCTTGTCTTAGAGTCATCAGCTCATCTTAAACAAATTGCAGAAACTCACAGACTTGATCTCACCCTTCCAACTGCTTACAATTTGCCCTCCGGTGACCTAGAAAACGTCAAGGGTGGGCCTCAGTTCAGACCTAGTCGTGTCAATGTGCCTTATTCTTTTGAAGATCTAAGTGTCAGTCTGAATGAGACTTTAGATAGTGAGGTTAGCTTTGCCTTAGGAGAAGGCGTATCTTCTGCTGCCCAGGCTGGTGCCATTAACAATGCGAACTCTGGAAAAATTATTTTCTCTGAGCCCGACTACCTCCTGGCAACTGAGGGTTCCTTTCTCTCGGAGCCAAACTCGTCTATGAAAGCTCTTCAACTAGCACGAATCAACCTCTTCAATGTGTGGAAGTTAGCTGCCACCACATCTGATATATGGTCGACCAATCTGGACAAGATAGTGACTCACACTGTGCACAATATTGTCAAGTTGTTCTCCCTTGTCCTGGATTGTCCACAAATCAAAGATCTCCTAGATGCTGCTACAGAGGAGCATGGGAAGCAACAGGCTGTGCAGACTGCCAGTCTTTTCAAGGTATGTTCATACAATTTTCATGGACGAAACTTATATTTGTTTAGGTTGATGGTAAGTATGCTGATTTCTTTAGATATGTACTGAGCAAATGAATTAAACGCACTACTATTTTTAAGAAGTTGGTACCCTACAATTTGGATACTATGTTTAAATTCCAATTATGAGATCACTGGCAAATAGTAATTATTTTGTCTTTACATCAATGTTTATGCAAATTAAAGGTCATTTTGGTCAATTCTTGAAGAAACGACAGGGTTGAAATAACGTGGATATTTTCAAAGATTTATGATTTTACTAGAACATGTTAGTTTGATAGGCTTTAGAATTATTGAGACAAAAACATACAAATTCTTTATGTGGTAAAAATACAAAGTACTTGTTGTGTTGCATTTTTTGTATTTTGCTCATCAATCATTCATGCCTTTCCTTCTTCTTTCCAACAATATGTGTATTGCTATTAATTCATCAACATATTCTATACTTACCACGGAAGTTTGGCATCCGAAGAATTACAGTCTTTACAGAAAGATAGCATAGATTGATATTCATTTTAAACATAGAAGTCCATCCTCCAGATTCCTTCTTACATTATAAAGCAATGCATTTTCACTTTCGAGACTAATGTCCTTTATTTGTACAGGTGATCTCTATGTACAGACAGCTGATGGACCTGGTCCAATTTGACAGCCGCCAGCACCACCTGATGGCCCCGGTTGTGCAGCTGTCCCACAAGACTCTGCAGACCATCTTAAGCAGTGTGGGGCTGGACATGAGTGACTCAAGGGTCAAGACTTTGAGGGGTTGCTTCACCTTACTCAAGTTCACTGAGAAGAGCATGATCAACACATATGTGGCAGTACCAAGGTTACTGCAGTCACGTGGCATCTCTCCACAAGTCACTTTAAAAGAAGGGGAGAACCAGATGCTGTTACAAGGAACACAAGGTTTCCATACTGAAGAGGAACTGTCCAAGCGGTGAGTCAGGAATATTTATAATAACAGTAAAGTTTGTTATCCATTTTGTGGAACCATGTGAACCCAAATTAGAATTGGAGTTATTGAAATAACTATAATTACATATAGTTTCACATACAAATTTATGATATTTTCTATTGATTTTTTAACCAAAACCTTATTTTTTCAATGATCTTCCAAAAACCAAATTAATGGTTTTCTCTGGTAATAATTAATGGAATATTAGTCAAGGCTACCAAATTCATTTTTATAGCAGACAATATGTTAAATAATAAGTCAATTATCTGGATTATAGTGGTTAAACTGTTCTTTCATTTTCTTATTTATTTTATTATCATGCTCCATCTGACTTAAATATATTTCCCACAGACTGGCTGCAACCTGGAAGTTGTTGTATAAGGCTGTGTCTCAGTACCTGGGTGGTCCTGGGGTGAGTGCAGCAGACATCAGACAGGCTCAGACCCTCCAGTCTGCCATACAGCAGTGCCTTGTGGAGGTGGATGTCGAGGTACCATATGTACCTCCAAATCTCAATCAATCAATCAATCAAGGTATGTATATATTTACAAGGGGGTATGTTGCATAAGTGAAAAGGAGGATTTTTTTTACTATGAAATCAATTCTTGTGGCAAAGAAAGAGCTGAGAACACAATTTGATGAAAAAAAAATCAATTTTTTTATGTTGAACCCCTCCTGCTTTTTTAGACTTTTTTTTACAAAAATTAAAGTCTGCAACATGTGGCACTTTTCAGAGGGAGGTATCACATGATATGACCTTTAAATGTTGCAAAAGGCACCAATCAGTAACACTCACTCAATACTCATATATTTGCAAAAGTTGATTTATTCTCAAACTGCCTTCTTAATACATTTATATGTAAGACGTAGATAACTCAGTCAGTAAGAGCAACATTCTGTCCCCTTGGTCACCTGGTTTCACACACTTTGGCTATAATGTAGTTTACAGAAGGCCATCAGGATTATATTTTAGAGAAATCGACTGTATTTTTCTTAGATAAATGTCTTTTCTTCTTTAGATTAAAGATTTATATTTTCATTGGTATTTTGTATATTGGATATTGATGTAATATTTCTATTGTATTATGTAATATTCAAAGGATCAGGTGAAAAGTTTAGCATTGATGGAAAACACACTCTGGCTATGAATGCTTGGAAAGATCAACTCAAGAGATATCAAGGTAAAACTCAAAGATTAAATACAAAATGTTAGACCTTAGAAAACTTTATTTTCGAAATGTACAAGAATTCAAACTTTTTAAGTCCTAATGAAAAATTTCGATTAAAAGACATTGTTATTTTCAATTCATATCAATAAAGCTTTTTATGTGTATTTATTAGTATCGGACAAGAGACTATTTTCTTGCTTATTTTCATTATGTTTCAAAATTTGATCAAAGTTAGCATACCAGATTTTGAGATATTTATTTATTTGATTCATTTTTTTAAAAGCATTGTCATAATGCATTATATTATATTTCATTTTAAATGGTATAGAAGGTACTTATCAACTAAAACATAGCATACTTTCATATATTTTATGGTTCTGAAAAATTGAGCAAATGTAATGAACTAACTTACTCTCAAAGATTTATAATTGATGGTGGCCAGTTGCTTTTATTGATAATTACTGTCTAAAATAATATGTCATGCTTTCTCTTGTTCTGCAGAAAAAGGTAATGGTAAAAATGCTGCCCGCTTGTTTCACTCCCTGCTGTATACCTACATCCTGCGTAATGACTTGACAGCTGCTGTCTCTTTTGTTGACAACCTCATTGTGAAGACAAACGGTAACATAGAGGAGGAGCTGGATCCTGAGAGAGGATTTCAAGCTCGGGATATTCAACCTTCATTGATGACTTTTGTTACCAGTACCCTACGCTCTCAGGTACAAGAAACTGCCTTTATTCAGTTATATCTTCATTTGATGAATAGAAAAATTATGTTCAAATAATTAAAGTGTGATCTGTAATCTTGCTTGCTGGTCACGGAGAAGAAATTATTAATATTTCTTTTTCTTTAGATGTCTTACATGGCTTGACATCTATTAAGTAGATTGCACTTTTTCATTTTGGTTAAAGAGAAAGGCAACACTTAACAAATCAAAACTCATAGAACATGCAATCTCTAGATTAAACATCTTAATAATTCTACAAAGTTTGATGAATTAAAGCTTTTGTATTATGAAAGGACAATAAACATCAAAATTGTTGTACACAAGATTATTGTGTAACAAAAGAGTAGATATCCTGCATTAAATTAGATACTATAGTTTTTAACATTAAGGAATTAGATTTGTTTTTCATTATTCAGGTAGCAGAGATGAGAATTTTCCAGATTCATCAGGATTTTCGGGTTTTTGACAAGGGTAATAACTATATAAAAAGTCATAGAAATACAAAAAAAGTTTTATTTCCCTTTAAAATGAAAATTTCAGGATTTTTAAGGAGGATGAGTTCTCATCGCTGAGGTAGTCTACAGATTAACAAACAAAAAGATCCCACAATAGTTTATTGATCAAACTAACACTTATATTGAATGAAACATAAAGACATTCACTATTTCATTTAGATGATTCAAAGTAGACTTACAAACCAGTGACACTTTCTCTTGGTTTTATTGTGTTTAATAAGAATGTTAATGCAATATAATGTCTTTTTATGATAACTATACAGTTGCTTGGAAATTAAATCATTTTTTTGTTAAATCCCTTTAGGCCTTTAACGAGCCAGATATGGTGCCTTGCATTCGAGATCGTTCCATCAGGCAATTGGTTCAGACAATGGCGAGGTTTATGGCTGCTTATTTCAGCAATCAGACAGTGTTTATTTTCCCACCACACAACCCAACACCATTACCAGCGGTACACTTTGAGACGTCCATAGCTAGTGAGTTTCAATATTTATCATCATTTTATCTTATTTGATTAAACTTGTTCATAATAATTGTTTTGGTCAGTTGATTTTTTTAAGAAAGAGTAAAAGTCAAAACAGATATTTTGCACAATGAAATTATACTTAATTTCTTTTTACCTCCACTCAACTTTGTCTTTTAATAACACACACAAAATTGCAACCAGTTTAGATTTTTAAATGTTGTTGTTTTTAAAACTGACTGAATTTTACGTAATTCAGTTCTGTTTCTATGTGTAAAGCTAAATTTTTATGAAAAACTGAATGTATCTTTATAACATCAGAGTATACATTGGACGTTTAGTTGTATTACTTTTTGCGAAATCTGGTCAGCTCAATAGTAATATACAGTTTGTTTCAAAAAAGGGTACCCTTTTTAGAGCTTGTGGTTTCATTAGTTTATATCCTACTTCCTACTTTCAGGGTTAAATCCTCATAATTTGTGATTCTAGATGTAAAATAGACATGTTGATATTGTCCAAATTATTATCTTGTAAAAAAAATGCATTAATAACATTTTTGTTTCTAACTTGATTAGATATACTAACACCTTTTATCCTATGATTACATTTTAAAGGTTAAAAATTATGCTCAACCCTTATAGTCCGGCACCCAGACCCCAAATCCATGCACCCCCCCCCAGTCGCCTTTCTAGCCTATATCATATTGTTGTTAGGTCCCTATGGGTCCA
>JAUUEB010496645.1:0-10495 GCA_032362205.1 Clione limacina
TATTTTTGAAAATTAGATGTAAATCTATAGCATTTTTCCGTTTCTTCCGTAGATGGGAGGAATTGTGCCTGATTCCTATAACCCGTCATCCTCTCGTACGATACACAGTATTATCAATTGTTAAAAGAGTTTGCCTACATTACTATTTCTTTGACAATGAGTACCCAAAAATGTTACTTGGCTCCTTACCAACTCGAAATGAGTCAATTATGTCAAATGTAAACCAGGAGGACCGAGTTAACGTTACTGATTTGCACAATGTTTTGAAACATGCTTTTCTTTCCTTCGCCCTATCAGGCTTCAGTAGGTACCATAATATGAGAGTGTTAGTTAAAATAATACAAGCTAAATAAAGCCATATTGAACTGTTTGCTTTTGCATATAGGGAGAACATCAATTCTAAACAAAAAATCTCCGCAACAAACCATCAAGAATAAATGTACTGAAATAGAGGAAAGTTTCAAGACAAACAACACAAAAAACCTTTCAGACTAGTTAAGATCTCACTAGGAAGAAAACAACACATATTAGTGCAATCGCTGATAAGGATGTTAAATGTCTCACAAAAACCTTATGCCATCACAGGAAGATGGACTGAGTACTGCAATGAGCTACATCAACCCAGTTGTTCTGTAAACGCAAGAGTCAACAGAAGAAGGCTACTTTCCACTATTAAAACTAAGAGGTGAGACCGCTATAAAAGCTCTAAACACTGATAAAACTACATGCATAGACAGTATTCAAGCAGGAGTCATCAAGAATGAAGGTGACACAGTGACCGAATTGTTAACCCATACCTATTAGAAGATATGACAGACAAGGAATTGGCCATCTACACGGAAAATAGAGTTGACACAATGAACTAGACAGAAAATCTCCAGCTTAACCATAACCAACAGAACAATCAGTCTTATCAACCATGCTAGCAAGGTTATGTTGAAAGTCATCTCGGACCGACTAAAACTACATGCAGTATAAGTGATTACTAAAAAATATTCCGCATTTCACAGCGGCAAAAGTATGACATAGCAGATCTTCAACTTGAAAGTTGGAAACATATTCTGAGCGCATGAGCAGGACCTCTTCTAATGTCTTCATTTCATTAAACAAAGCATTTGATAGAGTGCGGCATGGTGCATTATGGGCCACTATGAAAAATGCAATATGTCACAACATTTGACCAAAAGCAACCGATATCTCATGCAAACACAAGCAGTGTTGTATAGATACATACAAGGTTCTGTGGGAAAATGGTTGAATACTCCTGCGTTTGGGGTACCTTCTGTCACCAACACACTTCAAATTAAACATTTAACGCATTATGATCATTTTTGGAAGAGGAACCATCACACAACTTCGCTTTGCTAGTTCCCTTGATGGACTAGCAGGGAATGATGATGAACTTTCCAACTTAATGAATCGTCTTGAAAACCATCTTCTAGGTTCGGCATAAAAATTAACGCAGAAAAGACAAAAGGGGTGACCAACTTCTAAAACAAAAACATAATATCAAGAGAAGACTCCAGTCAGTTGACAAATTCAAATACTCGGGAACAGTTGTCAGTGAAGAGGGATCAGGTCTCAAGGAGTGATTTCAAGAACTGCACATATCCACCAATACTTATTTCCCCGAAACCCCCACGTACTCGATGCCCACATTGGTCCGTTCAATCTATCTGTATGCTTCTGAGTCATGGGCATTAACAGCTGTACTACAGAGAAGACTCGAGGTAGTTGAGAATCACTGTTACATGAGATTTTCGTGTTTATCATACAATGACCATATCACAAATTGAGAAATAAGCAAAAACATCAAACAAACAATAGGCAAGTACGAAGTCCTACTCATAACTGTGCAAAAAGGAAGCTTTGGTGGTTTTGACTAAAGACCAGATGCAAGAAGGATTTCCAAATACCGTTTTATGAAGCACAGTTCAGGGAGGGAGAAGATGGTTATGTCAAGAAAGAACCGGACGGACAACCTCTTTGTGTGTACTAAAATAAGTTTTGCTTAGTGTCAATCACTTGCATATGATATGAATAAGTGGAGACAGATTGTGACCAGACATCTTTAAGGGTCAAAAAGAAGAAGAAGAAGACGAAGAAGAAGAAGAAGTAGAAGAAGAAGAATTTCGAGGATATGTTTTGTTAATCAACAATCAAAAACCATCTCGCTTCGACCATCAAAAGTTACTGAACGATATAACCTTTGATCATAGTCCATTAAAATGACTCAATTTGTTTTGGTCGTCTTACAATAAATACTGTAAGAGCTAGTTACAATTTCAAATAAACATTGTTTTGCTGTGACCGCTGAGATTTAAGCTTTGGACATCACACGTCATATATTTCAGTTGAAACGTCATTAAAACGAAATGATAATAAAAATCTTTAGCCGACGGAAACGAATAGATCTAGATAGAATAGAAGAATATGTCATTATTTAATTAGATTTTTCAAAACTTAGAAAGAATGTTGCCCTTTCTATTTTTTCATCTTTGAAAGATATCCTGCAAACAAGTATTGTATATTCTCATTCCTGAAAAAGTGATCTTGTAATTGGTATAACGTTGACTGAATGTAGTGATAACTTAATGTACCAGTAGCTCTTTTGTTTATTAATTTGATACCAGGCATAATTATAATTATTATAAGACGTCATATGTGAACACAGAAACGTAAACATAGCGAGCAACAATAAATACTCAAATGGAGAAGTGACACCGGATTGTTCTTCTGAATTTCGACTTTCAGCTTTCAATGCTTGTATAATATTTCAAACTGAACCAAACTAAACATATAATTTTTCAACAGAAAAAGACGAAATAATATGCTCACAATAAACGCCTAAACAACAACAAACTAAAGTAAACAGACAGTCCTAAAATTCTTAGAATTTTCAGAACAAGATAATGAAATTTAAGGAGTGTATTTTCCCAATTGTCGGTTCTTAACAATGTGTCACACGGGAGAACAGCAACTGTCGTCTCGGTCTTAACTCCCACAAATAAGATTCCTACCAGTCTCAGCGGGTGTCACTTTACTATATTGTACTGTCCTTACCCCAGGCTCGTCCCTTCTAATCTACTTATATACCTTGGTTTAATAGTCAGATTACTTTCTATCAAAGGAATCAAAAAATGTTAGTTCTATAAACAAATTCAACAATATTTCAACAGAGAGAAACACTGCTGGTATCAACTTTCAAAGAAAACGTAAATTCTTTTTTTTTTCTTTAGTTTTTATCTTGTTCAAGGTGTGAACTGCGTGACTCACTACAGATTGTATGAACCCAAGGACATCAAAGTAGTAAGATGCGTAGTAGAGTTACGGATTTCAGTTACGGGCTCTGAAAATGATACTGGATTGTAAAAAGACGTATCACATTTATTTCGTGATAATAAGGTCACGCTAATTACAATTTTAAATAGTTGTTTCTAAATTACAATTCCACGACATATTGTATTATATTTGGACTAAGTCAACTTGGCTAAGAGCAAAACGAGGTGACTTAACTTGTGTTTGTCAGGTTTGAACATTTTGGTGTGTCCTTCACAAAGATGTCAGCGACTTTCTGGATTCATAAGGTACTCGGTTATTGATGGATACGAAATAAAATAAACGCAACCAATGAAAATTTTGGCTAATGTCCCATGTTATGTAGGAATGTCTGTAATTCTTTGCTCCCCCTAATGACTCTAGCGCATCTGATGTATAATCACATTCTGGGTTGTATAGTCATCAAAAAGGTTATTATCAATTTGTGTTGTCGAGAACATGCATCTAAAGTACTCATTTGTTAGTATGACCGTTTTGACATTTTGATGTCGTCACTGGCAAACATGGATCCTTAACACGGATTTGATTTTCATAGCGCAAAAAAATAAATATTTGTAATCTTTGATTTGCTACCATCCCCAATATAATCTGAGCACTGTGGGTTTTTACCATTGGTCATCCCTATCGGTCAGTCCGTGCAGCTTATAATGTCTAGACAATACCGCTGACACTAGACACCATAAGGATCATTATAAACCATGTCCTGTAGAGTCCTGGGGCCGCTATTATAAGTGGAAACGTTTCTTATGCCATTTTCCTTTCCCAGCAAAGGGCGTCATTATATCATCCCTTTGTTAACGCGTCAGAAGTAAGTCCGGCCGTTATACGATCTCAGGGATTATTTGTTATTTGTGTTCCACTTTGAAAAACAACATTTTCTTAATAAAGCATAACTTTTTAATTATTTAAACAAACTATGTGGTTTATATTAAAAAAAATGTTTATCGAAGTTCGTTCGTGATGCAATAAATTGGAACCAAAATCACAAGCAATAGAAGCACAATACCATGTAACGCACCAGCCCCCACACGCTTTGATCAATATCAACGTTAATATCGTTATAAATTATATGTAACTATGATGATATGATAATTATAGCTATGTACTTTTTTGTAAAAGGAAATTTTGAAAATAAGTTATACACTATGCAAATCTGAGCATTTGACAATATTGTCAGATTAATAACTAAAGTGATTCAATCACTAGGGCTTCTGGATTGTTAATATAACTAATCTTTAATCTTAATAAAACGTATTTTACTACTTTCGCAAAAGGAATTTCGAAGACTATTTGGAAATTATTGATGTGGCAAATGTCAACCCACAAGCAACGACCTTTCTACTTAATTTCTACATCGTTGTAGGTCAGGAACCATCAAACTGATTTCACTCTCTTTCTGATATATCTTTTATGTATGTACATATATATCATTGTGAAATGTAATAATTTTGAAAATATAGACAATAAATGAGAAAGTAACGCAAAACTGCAAGAACAAGTGTCGATAATGAGGAATATAGGTTACTCAATATCATACTGATAAAGCAGTGAACAATTTATATGTCTTTCTCCTAATTAAATAATTCAAAGTCGTTTAAAGCATGTCGACACTTGAAATTTGAATGCTTAAAGCTGTTTTGAGTTGTCCTAGATATCGCCTTAGTTCATTTGCTAAATGTTTTTATCATCGTTCGTTTTTAATTCTTTATACGTGCACATGTTTTACGACCGACATATACAGTTGCTTTGATTGCTTGTTTATAATTAATTATTGTTTTCCCACAAGAAGGTTATATAGATGGCGGATCCCACAGTCCTTGCCAAATGACAAAAACAATGAACCGTGGCAGCAAACATCCAAGCTCTTTTAAGCATGCAATGTTGAGATATTGCCCGGGCCACTACGCCCCCACCTAGTTTTTTCGACTTTCGGTACCAAACTTTAAATTGTTGACCTGTTGCAAACTTCTTGGTTATCTAAAATTGTGCCAGTGGTCCTGGGAGATGGCGAAGGTTGCTTTGCTACACCGGTTTCAACTTATAATGTTTAATTATGATTCTTAACAGGAAACATAATTTTGCTATCTCAAAAGGTCTGCACTGGCGGTCAGTAGGCCTGACCAACTGCCAAGAAATGAAACTCCCAGGAAACATACAGGAATTATTTGAAACGAAAGAGCTTGCCGAGACGAGTATTTTTTTCGCCCCACGACCATTAGCGTTCCAATAAAATTGCTCCAACTCGACCAATTTTCTAATTACTATTCCTTTTCAAGATTTGCAATATTGATATCTGCACTGTTTGTATTCCTATTTCTTGTTTCAACCTGGAGAATAAACTTGAACTTGAACTAACGAAACTATTTGGAACTTATCAGTGTAATTATTAAGTAAAAAGTCATTTAGGTTGGACTATTGAATCACTGATTTATGATAACTTAATTACAGTTTCATGATACAACATCACATTAATACGTTTTCTACCAATCTAATCAAATCAATTTCATTTTGACCTAATATGAACATGACACCTGCCTGGAACTGTAGTCCTTTAAATGTTATGTTCCCCTATAAATGATAAAGTATATGCCGCCAACTCCGTTTAACAGCATAAATGAAATGAATCACCATTATCTTATTTTACTTTTCATCAAAATAGACGACTTCCATAGGATGATTTAAGGACATAACCTGACATAGTTTTATATCTTCATTAAGTGGGTTTATCTTACAGACAAATACGTCTCAAACAACATCTCTTTCTTACTGGTGCAATTACAAAGTTTGTCCTTGAGAACCTATGTACGGGTGTGATATTTACTAAGAATCATAACAAAAAAACATCGTGGCGTATCTCCGGACTAAAGAATATTATCATATTTCAACGATAAAAGACATACAAGTGTGTTTTGGAGGAGTATGCAAAACGTTTCAAAGAAATTGTAAGAGTCATCACATTTTAATCGTATAACAGGATATAGTATCTACCCAAGTTTCAGGTTATTTAATTACACCTGCCATGTTATGAAAGGGAACACAACAATGCGCCAACTACTATGTAGGTTCTTATTTTGTCATCTGTTGTGTTCGTGAAGTTGTAAGGACCACAATGTCCTGACAAAAAAGATTAAAGTTTCTTTTTCTGTCCTATTTGTTATTAATATGCTTCATTCTTTTACACATGGGTAACCCAGGATTACATTCTCTAGCCTACAACTTGATTCTGATGTTATAGTTTATCATACTTTGCTTTTAGTTTTATATTTCATCATTTAGCACTATTTTTACTCACCCGCTTTATTTTTTCATTCTCTCCCTCTCAGTAATAAAAGTATCAAACTGAACAACATCGTTATTCTTTGCAACAGAAGAATTAAGCGAAGAAGACGAAATAATATGCTCACAATGATCGCCTACACAAACAACAAACAGTAAACAGAAAATCCTAAATTCTGATAACATTCAGCCCAAGAGAATGCAAGTTTAGGAGTAGATTTTCCCAATTGTCCTTTCTCAACAAAGTGCCACATGGGAGAGACAGCAACTATCACCTGACTTAATTCTCACAATGCAGTCAAATTAGATTCCTTCAAGTCTCAGCGGATGCCAATTACTAGATTTCATCTGTCCTTAACCCAGGCTCGTTTAAATCTACTTGCATTTCTAGGTTATTAGTAAAATCTCTTTTCAAAACATGAACAGGAATACAGAAATGTTAGTATTCAACAATGCGTGGATAATATCTCATTGAGAGAAGAATTGCTGGTTTAAAAATTCAAAGAAAATTATAATTCTTAAAATAAAATAAAATAAAATCGCAGGTATTTTTTAAAACGATTAGTTTATATCTTGTTCAAAGCGTGACTCATTGCAGATCATATAAAAACAAATCTTTCATTTATGATAAGCTGCGTAATACTGATAACGGATGGAAGACACAGACTTTGAAAATAATACCTGATATTGTTGGAAGCGTCTTGGGCCGTATCACATTTATTCATGATTATAAAGTATAAAGTCATGGAAATTTCAGCGCTCATTGCAAGTTTAAATTGTTGTACACATTTTACAATTTCACGCCATAGCGTATTGTATTCAAGTGTGGCAGATTGCTTTTTCGACCTACGCCAGATTTATTATTATATTTCAATATTGTAACATAAATTGTTATGAAGTTATGTGAAATTGATTGATTTTTGCTTGTTTTGTTTGCCTAACACCAAATTATTTGAGAGTAAAGCAGAGTTAGATAATGCTTTCAACAATTTTATACATCCCTTCACCCAGAGAGCAGCGACTATCCAGAATCAGGAGGTTCTCTGTTACTGAAGAATAAGAATACCAAATACACAAGCCAGGAAAACGGTGATGAATCTTGGTGTTTGAAGCATGTCACATCTAAACACTAAAGAAGAAACATTTCAAAAGCATTTTCCGATCTCAACAAAGGGCGACATTATACTATTCTTTTCTTAATCGTGTCAAATATAATTTGCGCATTATAAGAATTTTGGGATTTTTTTGTGTTCAATGTTGGAATTGTTTTTGAAGCATTATTTTACAACTTTAATTAATACAAACAAGCTTTTTGGTTCATAAGGTTTATCTGAAAAAAAACATAATCAAAGTTCCTTCGGGATGCCATAGATAAGAACCACAATCTATATCTTAGTTTAAAAAAATAGGTAAGCTTGATCCGAGCAATGGAAGACTTATACAATGTTATGCTCTAGTGACCCCAATCTTTGATATTTCATAACGATTTTATCGTACAAATTATACGTTTCTCAAGGTATGTAACATTGTCTTTCGAGGATGAATAAAACTTCCCACCTAATTGTCACTGCTTCGATCATGTTAGCTTTCTTATAAACTATACTGAGCTGAGGAAAAAACGTAAAATAATATTATTCTTATATGGATATGTTATATACCTTTCATTTAGGTGCCCATCATTGTGAAATTGGAAGAAGTTGAAAATATAGAATATAAATTATAAATGAGAAATTAACGTAAAACTACAACAAACAAGTATCGAGAAAGATGTCGATAAATCAATCAATTTCAAACTGATAAACAATACAATTAATGAACAAAAATAGGTTTCAGATGTATTTAATAAAATAAGATTATTTCAAGTTCATTTAAGGCATAACGAACGTTGGGTATTCGACACTTGAGATTTGAATGCTGAAGTCTGTTTTGGAATTCCCATGATATTAACCGAGTTCGGCGTTTAAAAATTATAAATACTAATGCGTGTTTTGCGACCAACAGAGTGCATTGTAACTTACAAAGTTTATTTATAATTCCTCAAATTTCATAGAATTTCAATATAGACTGAATACGCTATCACAAAAATATCATTGGGCACAAGGGCGGTTAGTTGGGCTGATGAATAGACAAACGAAAGCCCACGAAGTCCTTCGGGAATTATGTAAGTCAAAAGGGCTTGCCGAAACGATGACAAATATGTAATCCTTTCGCCTCCACAACCATTTACATTCCCGTAAGATTTGTCCAGTTTGACCAGTTGTCTACTTGACCATTTCTATTTGTGGTTGAGAGATACATCACTATAACCTCCTCTATAACACCATTTCATGCTATCATCTAATTGTTTTCTTACTGATATTTTCCAACTAATAAACTAATCTGTGACCAATGTATTCACATCAAATGATCAACAGGGGGGAAATGATACTGGTTGTCGCCTATTGTATTTTGGACCGACGCAATACGACCGAAACACAAGTCAATTTAGTTATTTATTTGTTATTGTTTTAAGTCAGCTGTAAGCTGTCAATCCTTAGTCAACATTTTGGTATCAGTGTCTTTGGTAGATCAAAAGAAATGTAGGTTCAATTCCTGCTAAAAAAACAAAACACCCAAATACGTTTTCTACCACTCCAATTCAATTCAGCTATATTTTGACATAATGTGAACATAATACCTAAAGAGGGAGTTATGTTTTTTTATGTTCCCCAATAAATAACAAAGTTTACGCATTCAACTCCGTATAACATAAGAAATTAAATGAATCATCGGTTATCGTATCATATCTTTACCAAAGTGTGCGAATTCCCTCTGAGATCACTGATATTTCACTAGGATGGATTACAGACAGTACAGACGTAATTCTATATCACTATAAAGTTGTTTTATCTGACAGGTCTTTGTCGCCTTAATAAAGGTATTTCAAACAACACACCATTCTTACTGGTGCATAAACAAAGACTGTCCTTGATACACTGTGTTAAAAAATCACATCTTTACTGAAATACAGAATTAATGTCAGTCTAATCACAGGATATACGTAACCCAAATTTCTGAACAATTTATTACCACCTGCCATATTTTATCAAGGGGAATGGAATAAAACAATGAACCAACAAGTATGTAGGGTCTTATTTATGCCACTTGTTATGTTTTTCGAGCTAGTAGGGTGTGTAAAGACCGCAATGCTCTGACAAAGAGATTCAAGTTTATTTTCTTTCTGGGCAAAATAGCTAAACCAATCCTCTCTAAATTAATTCCAAACCATGAGCTTTTATAAACTGGATTAAAAGTAATCGTAACCTGACGTTTTTCTTTTATTATGTGAATAATTATGTTTCTTGTATGCTCGAGCCAAAAATGTAAGAGGATTAGGGTCATATCCTATGTAAAACGTCCTTCAACCACGTTTAATCTATAACAATATAGACTGAATTGTATGCTTGCTTGCGTCCGGATTCCTCAAAAGTCGCTGGATTGATTTAGCTGTAGTTTGAACAACAACAGCAGCAGCAGCAGCCGCAAACATACCAAAGGGGTACTAAGAATAATACAATTCACGAAGTTTCAACTATTTTGGATTAAATGAATTTATTTCGTTTTCCCTATATATCCTTTGTTAAGTACCAGCTTTAGTACAACAACATGGTGCACACCCCGTGATAATATAGCTCTGTATCGCGACGGTGCGTCTTTTAACCCTGTTTTTTATTTTCCTTTTCGTTCTGTTCTGTTCAACATGTTCCTTTATCCGTTTCTATCACTTTTTGTATGAATGCAATGTTTAAGTAAGTTTTCTTTTGTTTTATGTTTTCTACTTAAACACTTTTGACAGACAGACAGACAGACAGACAGACAGACAGACAGACAGACAGACAGA
>JAUUEB010496656.1:0-10494 GCA_032362205.1 Clione limacina
AAATAATCTAATTAAACAAAACTAAAACTTAAAAGCTAATGGGTCACTGCGGGACTCCACAAGGAGGGGCTCCTTACTACGAGGTGACCGCCTACGACAGCAAAGTCAAATTTTATGAGTTAAAATCTGTACTGATTTCGTCTTTTCAGGTGATAACCTCATAACTTATAAATGGATTTTATTGGTGTTAAAATAATCAAGGGTCTGTTTATGCACATACATTTATTTAGATGTTTGTTTATTATTCTTAAAAAGAATCAACCCAACATGAAATGTTTATTTATCCCCCTCCTTCCCAGGAATGTGTGAATGCCTTGGACAAGAGCTACCATCCTGAGTGTTTCTTGTGTGCTGCTTGTAATACAACCATTGGTGGATCTAAATTCCATATGGAAGATGGCAAATTTTACTGTGAAAAAGGTAACAATTTGATGAACTTTTTTGTATGCTTTTTCTTATTTATATACCAAATATTCTTATTTTTTTCTTTAAAAAAAACAACTTTTTATGTCACCAATGCTTATTCGCCGTAAAATTAACAAAGTTTTTATGCTGCATTAGGTGCAGAGTATATAAATGTTCTCGAAGGTTGCAGTATGAAACCTCTGTTAAGTGGTACCCAAATGTTTAAAGAATGTGTAATTGAACAGCAGTCCTGCTTAGTTCTGGGCATGAGGGCTTTGATTAGTTAACTGGGTATAAGAATAGATAACTTTGTACAATAACTGATTGTGCTATACCTTACATCCTGTGTCAGTATCAAGTTAAGACTGTCTCTGGTTACATGAGTACACATAACAAAGTGGAGAAGTATTTCCCATAACTGACTGATTGCCGTCAATTAGAACTGTCCTGAAAGGGTCATTTGGATATTTCATTCTGGACATTTAGGACTGGCCACGGGCATGCTGATAAACTGGTCTAGTATGTATCTTAAAAAGGTTCCCTAACTCTTCACCTACCAGCTATTCTGTTCCTAGTCAAGGAAATTCTAGCCAGTAAAAGGAAAGTTGCACACTCTCACACCCTTGAGAAGCTCATCAGGAAAGGAGTTTGATGCCCTGAAGGGAAACTAAGCGATCTCCATCATAAACCAGCCTGTCATGTATAATTGAGTAATTACTCACCAGATGCTGTTGGAAACCATGAGCAGACCTATCTAAAGAGGAGATGGGAGCAGCTCTGAGGTTTTAATGAGTAACTTAGCAGACCATCAAAATGACTTTTTTTCGTGATTTTGGTGAAGCAAAACTTAGTGCACTTACCACTCTTGGTTTTAGTCCGCTTACATGTCACAGTTGAAAGTTATACTACTTAATACTTGATTGTTGACTTCTTAGCATTTAAGGCCCTGCTTAGAAAGACTCTTAAAACAAGTGAGACGAGAAGAGTAAATATCCACCAGTGTCGATACAGCCTACGGGTGATATTTTTGTGGGAAAATTTTAACCTTATAGATTTAAAAAAAAAGAATACATGCTTACTGATATGTACTTTGTTCTTTCCAGATTGGGCAACCATGATCCACATAACTATGTACTTTGGCTGTGTTTTCCTAATTGAGCCTGGAGACTGATAGGTTGATAAATTTATAAAATTGAATACACTTAATATTTACTGATGTTGACTTATTCTATCCAGATTGGGCCTCCATGTTCCAGACTATGTGCGCTGGTTGTGAGTTCCCAATTGAGCCCGGCGATAAATGGGTTGAGGCCATGAGCAAGAACTTCCACTCTGAATGTTTCAACTGTCAAGTAAGTCTCCACTGTGTTAATGTATATCTTTAATTTATTCTCTTGTTATTGTTGGGAACAACTTAGATAAAGTCATTCATTTTGCATTAGATTATTTCTATTTTAAATGATTACAAAATTTTGGTTACTCTGATATGAATATTATTTTCCATTAAATTTTACAGTGATCTTGGGTTACAATTTCAAAAAGTTTTGGGGTCTTTTTAAGCTCTCATACATCCTTGGAAAACTTCATCTCTGTTGTACAAGTGTTTTACTGTGTCATCTTATTTTTTCCTGTTGGTATTGTCCTTTGGTGAAAAGTAATGCATTTGTTTGAGAATGGTTTTTATTGTGAGATAAAGCTGAGTCATCTTTCACTGATCTGTAAAAGATAAATTTAAATCTTGTTACATGAAATCAGTTGTTCTAAAACTTTGTCCCCTTAATATTATAAATATAAATCATGTTTAATCATTTAATCATCATAAATAGTATCCAAATAATTCTCAATTATTCTCAAAGCATCTTGAAGAATGGTAAAATTTGATGCACTGGTTTGGTTTGTTAATGATCTATGTTGTTCTTGTATATACACTTTGAGTGCATTATGTTCATCAATGCAGGGATGCCACTTTCTTGAAACTTACAGAAAACCTGTAAGTTCAGTCATTGGGGGAAATATTCTCTGTCATACAAGGGAATTAAATTAACATTTGTGAAAATTGTGCTTTTTCTTTCTTTTCTGAAAAAAATCATGAAAACTAGTAAATTTGTTATTCTTACTATTATAACATATGCAATTTGATGTATAGTAGAAAAAGTCAGTTACTTTTTCTCAAACTTTTGAATTGCAAAATTTGGTATTCTCAAAACACTTTGCACCTAATCAAGAGTTCTTAACTGAGCATCTTGATTTTGTATGGTAGTAACTAGTGTTTTTGTGAAAATAATAGCTTAAACTTTATATTAATAGCAAAGCTCATATGTTTATTGTAATAGTTTTAACTTATTGCCTCTTAAAAATGTCAATGAAAGGATTTCAGATACGTTAATCTTGGCATCATGTTCTTGGAGCTTGATAATTTGATGCCCTTTGATATTGGAGAAACTGCAAAATACAAAAGTTTGCTCATAGTCTAGTGGCATCCCCATACATGATGATAAACACTATTGAAACTGTGCACATTGATTATAATACAAAAGTAAGACAGATGTCCTTTTAAGCAAAACCTTTGGAATTTATGGCAGTTTTGTTTGATAACTTTTGCAAGAGTTACTTCCTGTTGCTAATAAAGTATGTTTTAATGGCACCACAAAGATTTCCATTAAAGTTTTCTAGTTATGTAAAAGTGTAATAACATTAGTTAACTGCATTTAACATTTCTCATTAGATCTAAGAAACTGGAAGTAGTATAGACTTAGCTCAGATATTACATAAAACCATGATGAATTATAAAGGTCATGATGTAAACTAAATGCTGATAAACATCTTACGTTTTTATATTATCAAACTTTAAAATCAGGTACCCTGTACATTGGCACAAGTTTTAGTTTTGAATGCTCATTGTTTTCTTTATCTTTGTAATTATATTTTCTCACAAGTAGCTGATAGCATGCATGTGATTACTTTTTTCTATATTCCTGTAAAGTCAAGTCAATCTCGATCACTAATTCTAAGAGCAGAGCTTAAGGATATATCAACTTTATGCCACCACTTAAAATCAGCTTAAAATAATTTCAATGTCGCCATTAATTGACTTTGAAAGTGAACAAATAACTAAAATAATGTATGTTTCTACGTTTCCCTGAGATTTTAGGTTTATTGTCAAAATGTTCATTTATCTGAAATCACTTTTATAGAGAATACTCTAATGTGCGATGTGTGTGAGAAATAATCTTGCGTGGTATTGAACACGCTAAATGATAACATTATTGTGTGTGAGAAATAATCTTGCGTGGTATGGAACACGCTAAATGATAACATTATTTTGGCACATGTTAATGAAACAATCGTTTGTTTTTCTAATTTTAACCCCAATGCATTAATTCTTTTCCCTTTTATCTCATGTGTAAATAAATATATTTAATCCAGTCCAACTTTTCCATTCCAGTAATCCAATCCTACTTTCTCTTTCCTTGCAGACGTGTCAAGTAAATCTGGAGGGGCAACAGTTTTGTGCCAAGGGGGGCAAACCTTACTGCAAGAAACATGCTCGCTAGTGGCACAGTCTTCATAATCTAGATAAATTAACAAATAAATAGTCATTTGAATTCTTTTCAAATATGATGAAAACTGATAACTAGAAATATTCTGTGCCACTTGATTGTTGCTTAGTATTCAACATGTTTCTGAAAGTTATGAGTGCAAATTATTCTAAAATGAAACTTTTAGAACAGTTTTAATTTTACACTTATAAAGGAATAGTACCCCTCAGATTCACTTGTGATTGCTTTGCTTGAAGTGATTGGTCTAAGGTGGTTTTGTCAAAATTCTCACTTGTGTTCTCAACTGCATTCCTGTGAATATTAATGAGAATGTCGTCAATTTTCTTGGTATTTTAAATTTAAAAACTTTGATTTTTAACCATTGAAAATTTTTTTTTAAACTTATTTGGCACACTTATGATATAAATTTGGACTAATCAAATTGGAAGGCATTAATAACATCTTTTCATCATTAAAGTTTTACTGAGTGTTTCTAGTTGTTGTTTTTCCAAGTCAGTGTGTTGATGTACGAGACCTGTTGATGAATTGGTGTGATATGTGGTTGGTTATCCCCCCTGATGATTTCCCCTGAATATATTTCATAGGACGCTCACACTGGCAGTGATAACATCTCCAGCTTTCTACCATCAGTTTATGACAACTTTGGAATTATTTTATAGCCAAAAATGTTCCAATAAAGAAAGAAAAGAAATCATAAAATGGGTTTTTATTTTAAATTAAAAATATACTGCCTTTACATGAGCATGACTCAGAATAATGTTTTATTTATTGGTTGAAGTTTGAATTTAAAAATCCCTAGTGTGGATAAGAATGTAATTGTGTGAATTTGACGAAGTTAAAAAAGCTGAAAATAAAAAAAGTGACAAATGGGATGTTTGATGACCTTTTGCAATACTTAAGTAATAATGTTATAATACATGATTTATGCATTTTCATATACCTGTAAAAACAAGTGACTTATTTTCTAACTTGAATGCATGAATGTTACTTTGTATATCACTGTACACTTGACACACACACGTTATGTTGTAGTGACCCTATCACTTGCTGTATATTGGTCTAGCTTTTGAAGAAGAGGACAATGTTCTCAACCTGTTTGTGTGCACAATGCATGACTAATGTTGGCACTCTTTGTAAATACTTCTGTATTTGTTAAGAACAAATTTGTGCGTGAAAGAGGCTGATAGCTTAGGTAAAAGAGAAACTTAATATCATACATGATTAGAAAATGTGCTAAATTAGTTTTTACAAATGAAAGTATTACATTTTTAACATTGTTTTGTAAATATGCATGAATAATTGAACCTCTCTGACTGTTTCATGTATACAAGGTATTGAGGAAATAAAGGGTAAACATTTCATATTGATTGTTTAAGCATCAAACATTGAACTTGAAATTCAATATACTGAAAGCTTTAAAATACCTTAAGAATCTATCAAAAGGAAAGTGGATGAAGAAATTGTTTTCTTTCAGAGTATTAATGAAACCCAAAGTTCATTTTTTCCCCATAATTCCTTTTATGTTCCAGTTCACATTTGAATCAGTGCCACCATTTCGGATTATTCCAAGAAAGAAAAAGACAGTACATTGGCAAATATGAATATTACAATTGTACAACACAATACAATAAACGAAGATGGTTCCTTGGCCATGGCAGTCTACTTTGCTAAGTCCCTTTGAGGAAGTCTGCAGCCTGCCTTACACAAGACAACTGAATGAATAAGTTCACTGTGGTAATTGGCAATTGTTGATAGATTCGATGAGCTATCAACGTCTGGTTTTATCATCATCATGATATCTGAATCTAGGAGCTTACATATCACAATATTAATTGATGTGTGTTCATGAACTCATAACTTGAATACTTGTTGAACTGTGTCACATCAAAATATCCATACCTGTGTCAATCTCAATTTTGTAATAACTGAGTCTTTGATTTTGTTCTGGATACACCACATGCAGTATATGTCACGATGTAAGAAAGTGATTAGGTTTTGGAGATGTGGTCACCTTATGGATACACCACATGCAGTATATGTCACGATGTAAGAAAGTGATTAGGGTTTGGAGATGTGGTCACCTTATGGATACACCACATGCAGTATATGTGACAATGTAAGAAAGTGATTAGGTTTTGGAGATGTGGTCACCTTATGGATACACCACATGCAGTATATGTGACAATGTAAGAAAGTTATTAGGTTTTGGAGATGTGGTCACCTTACTGTTTAATATACAGTAATTATTACAAGCCAATTGTTAACATCACCAAAGTGTCTTTTACTTAAATTGTGTATTTCATCTTTTAAAATCTGCAATTTGCTAATTGACTTCTGACAAACAGACTGTGTATATCATGGAAGATATAGCCAAATGTTATCTGCTTTGTACAAATGCACTAGTTCTACTAGCTTTGCCAGAGATGCAGAAAATGTGTGTAGTTGTAAGCATCATTTCACAAATGTCAAAGTCCAGCTTATATCTTTTGGTAAAATTCAACGTTGGTTTATTTTCTGTAAAAAAGCAAATTTTCAAACAATGTTGCATTTATATATAACTAATTGTTCTTGATGAAGATGAACCTGAAAATGACTAAGTCAGTTGTGTTATGGTGGTGACATACTTCTGTGTAACCTTGTATCATATCTGTAGACCTGTGATATTAGACATTTAGTGTACAAATACTGGAGTAAACATCAAATTGTTGTTGTTGTTTATGTTTTGACATTATTGTTATCTTATGTTATCATGTTTTAAGTTCAGTTGTGGGCTGAATTACATTATATTTATTTTACTCTACTAGAAGTTTAATTTTCCGTCTTCCCAGTCCCACATTATCTTCACAATATTTATAGTTTGTCAAAAATTCCCTCTTATTCTCCAAACGTTCAAAGATAGTCTTGCTCTAAAGTTTGTAAATTTAGTGTGCACTAAATTTTAATGTCAAGATTGATGCTATAATTTTCATGTTTTGTCCTTAATTGTAAGTTTTCTTTGGTTATTGATTAATCTTATACAAAAAACAAACATATTGTTTTCTATGTTTACATAACATGACCTATGCAACATGCCTTTCATACATACATTTTGTTAAGAATGAGAAAATGACAATGTACCAGTTTAGCAAGGTTTATAAGGTGAAGAAAAACAAACTTAATAACATTATTCAATCTGGAATAGTTGCAAGCTAGTAATGCATAAATTACACTCAGTGGTTTTAAGATCAGAATCACATTAGAAATACAGTGGCTCCCTTTCAGTAAATAACCATGAAAAGCAACTCTTATAAAATGCGCAGTTAATGAAACTATTGAGTTACCTCTCTTGGTTTCGTCTCTAGCAAAGCATTGTCAAATTTCAACAGAGATTTCAGATCAAACATTAAGAACATTATGATATCATCGCCACATTAACTGAAGTGTTAAAGACATATTTATATAAAGATCTTATTTACTTATCTATATTTTCAGCTGTGCCTCTACCTAAACTATTTTTTAGTAATATATTAATTTTCTACATGTTTTAGGAGAAATATCTTTGCAATTGAAACGGTTATGTTTGACTTGTAAACATTATTTTGTATGCACCAACAGAAGCATGCTATATTTTTATCAAACCATGATATGTAAAAGTTTTATTCTGGCATAATAAACAGTATTAGTATTGATGCTATTTCCATGACACATCTCTTTCAAAATTGTGAACACATCCAATCAAAATGAGCCACAATCATTAATCTATTTAAACTATTTCTATGATTCAAATGTGACTTGGAATCTCCATAAATGTCGAACAAAGCACCATGTTGCATTCAAGATATTGTTTCAAAAATATCTTGATTCAGTCTTTTTACTTAATCTTGACGACATACATCTTTTATTTAAGACATACATACAATATTTATGACCAAAGCTATTATGATGGACTGATCAAAATGTTCTTTAAAAAATAATGATTTATACATAAAATGATCTGGTAGGGGTCAATCTTGGTTGGGATGTTTATGTGTGAACCGTCTTTCACACTTTATGTGTGACACGCCTTTCACACTTTATGTGTGACACGCATTTCACACTTTATGTGTGACACGCCTTTCACACTTTATGTGTGACACGCCTTTCACACTTCCACTCACTTACATCTTGCATGCATTAAGTCAGGGCAGACACCCCTTTGAACATTTCATACAGCTGCACCATTAAGTGTTGGTTATCTTTTTGTATTTTTTATCCTACATGAAAAATTACTGTTTTAGAAATGTTTAATCTCAAATCGGTTTTGTAGTGATGTATTTTACAAATTAAGAAATCATTTATAGATGGTGTGAACTAGGTTATGTCCCCTTGCCTTTCTTTCCAAGGTGATTATTCCCCTGGATGACATACTGTTGCGGTGCTATAATCATATCTGTTTTGACTATGTTCATTTGTTTTACAGAATATATGTTGACATTTTGTTTGTGCCTCACAAATGTACACACACGACATCCCGCCCTGCGTTGACGTAGCATCATTGTAGAGCAATCTGATTATACAATAAAAGTTATGCCCTGACTAACCCACTTACAGGTTTTATGTCTTATTTATTTTGTTTGTTTGTAGTTTTATTTAGTTAAGTTAAAGTTTGAGTTTTAACATATTTACTGGAGTCAGCTTCAAGGTCGAGGATCCTTTTCTGTTGTTAAAACTGGGTACCTTCAACAGGCAAAAGTAAATGGTTCAATATGGCTTCATTGGTCTTGTTTTCATGAATACTTGCCAAATGTCATTTTTTTCCAAACTGTTAATCTAGAATTTTCAATAACTGAGTACCTTCTGAAGTTGGATAAAGGATTACGTTTTGAGTAAGTTAAACAGCATTGTGAGGTTGAAAACAAGAGTGTGTCAAGCAGTAACTTACAAGATGAGTTCTCTTACTTTGCTCTGACTTCATCTGAATTGGCATCAGTGAACGAATTAAACATTTTAAGAAAGAGTTTTGTAATAATTACAAGGGAATTACAAACCTGAAAGCCTTTGACTTAACACTTTATTAGCAATGAAGACAGACTTGGTACTACTCATCCAGGACACGTGTGTGGTGAGGCATGATAAGGGCTTTGTGCTCTATGAGTTACCATTCATATATGGAATAATAATACATTGGTATTTGTATTAAAAATCAAAAGATAGCGTCAAAATCTATGGACATGAAATACAAGGCCAAGGTCACTTTGAAGTAACACCATTGACTATCTAGAGTTTATTTATTTAGTCATTGGTTTTTTAGAGAATCTCATATATCAGTTTTTCTTTGCTGTTTGCCACCAATGCTGTGTCATCTGCATATCTGGCATTATTTACATTTAAACCAATGTGCTTGATGCCTTCAAAGTCTGCTGTTTCTCTGAATATGAACATAATGTATGGCACGAGACTTAAAGTTGTCTGAACACTTAGTGGATATTGTACACAATGTGAAAAGGCGTAGTTTAGAAACAGGCCTAGACATGAATGAAGGCAAGACCAAGACAATGATAATATCAAAACGTCCGGTTGTCAATATTGACATGTTAGTAGATGGCACATCACTGGACCAAATGGACAAATGTACATCTCTTGGCACTCAAGAAACAGACGATGGTAGAAATATAACTGAGATCAAATGCAGGATAGGACTGGCAATAATAAAATGTTGCTTCGTGGCTAACCTTCTCACATCAAGACAGCTTTCGATCGTTTTAAAACTGAATTGCTAAACATATATTCCATCTTCTCATATGGGAACAGAGACTTGGACACTTACAAGAGTAATTGAAGCAAAAATACAAGAGTTAGAAATGTGGTGTTTAAGAAGAACTGCTTGAGTGAGTTGGAAAGAAAATAAATCCAACACAAAAGTGTATCTATGCTAAACACAAAACCAGTATTGATAAACAGCATCAAAACAATTAACACCAATCGTTACTTTGGTCACATAAAGCGACAATATTGCTTCTTGAAACAAGTGCTTTGGGCAAAAATAGAAGGGCAGAAGACCAATATGCTCCTGTGAGTGGTAACATCAAGCAATGTACCGGCATGTAGATGTAGTATGGGTGTTTCAGAAAAGCGTAAAACAGCAGAATTGCAGATCATAGCAAATGGACAAATACAAATCTCTTGGCCAGGGATGTCGGAACGTTTGAAGGGCAGGGGGGGGGTCGCAAGGAATTTTTAAAGGGCAGATTTTCATCAAGGGAACAAACGGCGACTTTTTAAAATAACATGTAGGTTCCATGACAGGCGCATAGCCAGGGTTTTGAAATAGGGGGGGGGGCAACCTTTGATATTACCAAGCAATGGCCGAGAAGCGGCCGAATTATTTTTAATAAGTTTACATTGCAAATTTATAGCATTTAAATGCATGTTATCAAAGCAATGGCCGTGAAGCGGCCGAAATTTTTGAGAAAAATTAAAAATGGTGCACATTTAGAGCATTTTGAATCTCAAATGGGGGGGGGGACTTTCGTCCATGTCCCCCTGGCTACGCGCCTGTTCCATGGCTATT
>JAUUEB010496667.1:0-10494 GCA_032362205.1 Clione limacina
AGAGACATCTTCTATGGTACATAGTTATTTAGAGCTATTCATTCTGAGAATTTTGACACCAATTTCATCCAAATCGCGTTACAAACAAAAAAGATATTTATGTATTATTTATGCAAGTCAAGGTATCGAGGATCGTCAAATTTTTGGGCCTAAATATGTACACGGGGCCCCGAACTAAAAAAATTTTTTTTTGAGAAATTTAAGCATTGTTCATGCCATATACAAAAAATCATTTTAATCTGAGTCGGTGGTGTCAAATCTTGGTTACAGTTGACATGGAAATAATAAGTTCTGACTCCCAACTATGAAATAATATACTTGTCATGGTTTTGTAAGCTAATCATTGATGAAATTATTTATACTTTGTCTCTGTGTACACTCATTTTGATCTTCCAAAGGCTTTAAAATGCACCTTTGAGTTTAAGCTTCCATTTATCCACATTTTCCAGGGTCTATACTTCCTATTATCGTTAGGGGAAAAAAATATTTTCCTTGTTTTTGTATGCTATATTATTGATAAAATTGATACTTTGTTTACAAGGCATAGAGGATTGCATACCCCTATCAGAGGGGTATTTTTCACTTCTAAGATTGTACTGTACCATTTTCATTTAGCAACTATATTCTTATTTTTTTCAGGTATATATGTTTTCTTCTTTTTTAATCCAATAATGGCTATAAAAATTTGCTTTTTTTCGGAGGCATACCCTAGGACCATCTATTTTAGTATAGTTCGGAAGTAAGTGTTTGGCTTTAAAAATTAACCAATATTATTCAATGCCCTCAGATCATGCTTGTAGATTTACTTTTATCTGACGCAGTGAGGAATTGAAATGGACTTGGCTTTTGCGTAAATTAATATACATAAATAATAAACATTTTAAAAATGGACTTTGCTTTTTAAATTCTGATGCAGTGAGGATGCATGAGATGCAAGGAATCTACAAGCATGCAATATGGCTTCTTTGGGCTTGTGTAGTATGACACTTGCTTACACCATTTGTATAACAATTTTCTCTCTAGAAGTCTAAATAATGAAAAACCTTCTGAAACCTAATAGTGGCCTGCATTTGAGATAAGGGAAGCAACACAGTGCTTTGTTTTAACAACAAAAGTGTGTAAAGCAGTTGCAAAAGCAAGATCAGTCTTCTTGGTTTGCTCATAACCAAGTTGACTTTGTCTAAGTTTGTAGCAGGAAAACAAAACATATACAGTATATACAGGTGTTCAACAACAAAATTCCTATCAACCTTTTTGCTTATTCTAGAAAAATGAGTCATTCTAATAAGAGCAAAGTGAGTGAGTTTAATTTCTTCTTTACTTCATCATGCTGGTAAGTTAAATGAATGCCTTTGAAAAGATTTGTGCATAGAAGTCAAGAATATTTCTTGAACTAAAAGCTTAATGGCAATTTCCCTTGACCAAGATCGCATCAGAAGTAAACCTTAATGTGTGAGACTTACCTCTACTTGAAATGGGATAAAAGTACAACTGGCCAGATTTCCAGCAATGCCTGAGCCCAGGTAGATAATACTGACACGTATGGCTCCCATCAGCTTCTCCATGTCTCTCATGATGTAGATTTGGAACAGGATGGTAAAGATCAAGTGGACCACACTACAAAATAAAAATGAACATGTTGAATAAAGTGAGTACTTTAAGCTCATGTGACTCAAGCTGTATTGACCAACATTTCAAATGAATACAATTTGAATTGGCGTAATCTATCACTGTAACAATTAAATATCAGATTCATAAAAGTCATGCTGTATCATGATGGCCATACTCCAAACATCAAGGTTGGCTTTAGTTACCCCAGTTTACAGAATATGAAATTACATTGGTTTTTTTAAATATATATAGATAAGTCCATGTGTTATTTTGTTTAAATCAACCTAATACACAATCTGTGAATTTTTATCATTGAGCTGAGATAGATAAAATCAAAATAGAAATTTATTCAACTAACTTTAAGAAGAATCATCAAAATGTATCATTTTCATCTATCCAGATTAGTTTCACAAATTGATTCTAGCATTCCATCCATTGACACATCAAGGGCTGCACAATCTCGCACATTTTTCAATTGACTTAAAGAACACACTGATTTACAGAGAAATACTATCACCTAATATGTAGGAGATGGATTGTTTGAGGAAGATGGTCTTGGAGGTCTTACCACTACAGTCATAGTCGTATCATATTGTGAGAGAATTGATTCTAGTACTTCATGTTGATAAAGAACAATTTCATAGCCGATGAACAACCCAAACATTGTTGGTTTGTCATTAAACAGTTTGAATATACACAACTCACCCTGCATGTAGGAATAGAGATGTCCAAAGTCTATAGAACTGATCTGGAGTGTCAGCATCAGAAAATGGAATCATGCCACAGATTTCCTCAAAACAGTCGACCTGAAATCATACGTCAATTTTTTTTACAATCGCTTGCTTTAGATAAAATCCACAAACAAAAGTAGAATGAATAAGACCTGACAAAAACTATGATCCCAATAAAAAAAATATCATAATGTATCTGAGATGAAAATATTTGAAAAATATTTAATATCAGTAAACAGACTTCATAACAAAATCCTTAATTTTGGAATTGCATTCATGTATGCCCATAACGGAATGAGGAATCGATATAATGCAAGAAACAATGAAAACTCAGTTATTAACGATTTGTTCAAAATGGCCCTGTTTACATCAAAATTGAGGACAATTGATTCAATTTTAGGCAGTTATGTGAACCGGTTGATTATTTATTACAATGGGAACTTTTGCCATAGCATGTTAGTTCTTATTAATTAAATTTTTCAAATCCTGATTTCTTTATAATGACACTCTCACTACAACAGCATTGTGATCTTGTATTTTCAGGTGTAATCTAGGTGGTCTACTGTAATACACTGTGTTACATTCCACAACATTATTGCTTGATTGTACATCATAGAAGTAACTCATACCTGAGAGCATAGAAAAGCATCGTCATGGAAGAAGCCACGCTTGAGATCACAATGCTCCCTTGTGGTGATGATGCATTCTCCTTGGATGCCAAAGCAGCAGGGTCGTCCAAGGATGTCACATGTCATATGTTCATCTGATGTACTGGCTATTGACTGATTTGGCTTGGCTGTGTCTTCACAAAGCTGCAAGATAAAGACATAACTCTTCAATATATTTTCCCACACAATTTAAATTCCAACAGCTGTAAGCAGTACAATACTTTCTGAAAATGTTATGTTAGTATACTGCTTTACAAACTTATATTTTTCTTCTCTTCGCCCACAGAACAGCCTCTATTTATCTTCAGAGAGTTCTCTTATAAAAAGACTGCTAGAATGACAGTTGGTAAAAAGGACGTTTGATTTTTTTCCTTTTGCCTAGATTGTGAATTTGTGAACTACTTTTCCTTGATTTACAACCACCAAGGAATCTTTAACATGCACACAAGAACTTCGTTTTATCGCACTTCTCAGATAAGAATAGGTGCTAAACCCTGGCTTCAAGGTTGGATCTCGGGGTGCATGATTTTGAATTAATTTGCATGAAGATAAGCACCATCACAATGTATCACAATGGCCAAATTCCACAAATTTTGAAGCATACTCATCCAATATTTTAATTTAATAGACATTCCACACAACTTTTGATAAAGGTAACAATCCTCACATTTTAACTACAATTTGTTGGTTATCTTTATTATTCAAATTATTTTTTATTCTAACCATAATTGACACTAAGGCCAAACAAAAAATATGTCTGTTTCCACTAACCCGACTGACACTATCGTAACCCCCTCGACCCTAGCAGTTGTTTTCAATTTTGAATTTTTTTTGAGAAAATATAATTTTTTGTTAAGAGGTCCTATTCTTAACTAACCATCACATTTTTTAGCATTCAGTTGGATTTTGTAGTTGGTTCTTTGACTTTTTCATTGTGAGTAAAAAAAATTCAATCCCTACCTACCTACCTACCTACCTACCTACCTTATTTTGTTTGGCCATGTTAGTGGAAACAGACATTTTTTGGGGGGCCTTACCATATTCATTTAGTGTGTTTACTTGTACATATTTTTTTCAAATTTAAAGCAAATGTATCAACCACATTTGTTGTTGAAAATTTACAATATTTCACATGGATACCAAAAATGTTTCCAATATACACGAGTCAAGTTTGATGTGAACTAAACCACGGATCTTGACAATAAAGGTGTTCAAAGTTCAAGACCTTTTGTTACAGTCAACTCCATTAAAATACCTCAAATTGTATAACTGAAATTCTTCCCCCAAAAATGACATAAAACAAGTAATTGACTCATAAAAAGAATTATAAAGATTGAGCAACATACAGGCCATTCTGTAATCTCGTCATCCCACTCAAAAGGAGGAGAGGAAGCTGGTTTGCTACAATATCTGAGAAAAAAAACATGAAAATTGTGTAAATGACGTTCAACAAGATGATGAAAAAATATTCATTTGTCAGTTTAATAGAATAATTATGTTTTAATAATTGAATACTTTTTTAACCTTTGCTGCCTTTTTAAATAAAAGACCAGTTCTTTTTTCTGATAATTGTTAGTTGGTCATTCATATAACTCCAAATCAATTGTATGAAGGAGGTTTTTATATGTAATTATGCAGATTTTCAAGGAAATTAGTTGATAAGTGTTCACCACATCTGATTGTCAAGCATAAATAAGGAGGTTGATTCTCAGTGTCATCATTATCAACTACACTTTATTATTCCCACTATGGTTCATATCCTCAATCTCCAAAATTTGCGATCCTGGGGATCTTGAGTGTGCCCATGTATATTTAGCTGTTATTATTGTGAGTCATTTATGATTACTTGATCTTAGAAAATGTGACAAACTGTTTGCTTACTAGAAAACATAAATGTCAAAATTTAACATTTGAAATAGCTGTAAATATTGTTCCAGTGCATAAATATAATTGTTCAGATATCTGACAATCAGCTATAAAAAGAGATAAAAAAGCATATTGATTTAGAGAAATGTGAGAAATTAAATTTTTAGTGTTTTCTCTATTTGCAACACAAGAATGTTATATAAAAGGATTAGCATCCTGACCAAGGACAAAGATAGTAATGAGTGTCAGCACTGGTCAGGTTCGAACCCAGGTCATCTTGCAATAGATCAGGAGACGTGCCCCTAGGCCAGCATCCCCCTGAAAGAATGTGATGCTTTTAGAATAATATTCTCAATTAGTAAACATTCTAGTGGTAAACAGTATGCCATTTTATTTCTTCACCTTGGGTCCTGTCCACACACAGTGCCAGATGTACGACCTTTAGGACCTGGATTCTCATCCTCTGTCCATTTCTCCCATCTAGATAGAATGTCCTGAAACAGAAGCAAAGTTTCAAAATCAAATAATGGCCTTATACTTATATCATGATCCCTTAAAGTTTAGATTAAGGACTTTCAAGATAGCAAGTTTTTTAAAGGCAGTTAAAAATGCAGCTAGAGACATTCCTTCTGAACCATGAAATTCATGTCTCTGATAAGAAAATCAACATTCTTACACAAAATTTGATCTCAACGGTCAGAAGGTCTATAACAAAAACAGACTTTATATAGATCAACTTGAATGAAAGAAAAACAATCTAAAATATTTGAAAACCTGTCATGTGTTGGGAGAAGACTTAATATTCCCAGTAAAGTAACCCATACTCATTACTGAGCTTCGGGTAATCAGGAATTAGAGTCCTGACTTTTTAGACTACAGCATTTGAGGTAGTTTGTCATTGCTTTCCTCGCCGACTTTACTTCGCTTGACCTAAAGAGGTTAACTACTGGTTTTCGCAACTGGCCGTAGAGTCGACAGAGGTTGTTTTTCAAACACAAAATATGGTCGTGGCTAGAGTAAAATGTAATGTTCTTGAGGATTTTAGAGAACTCTGTATCTCTTTTATTTGTGAGTGCTCGATTTATCTACTTTCGGATGTCTTTTCAATCACATTATTCAAAATGTAATCAACTGAGATTATCTCACGACTGTTATTTACTTTTAATTTCATCTGAGCGTTTTTGATTTCAATGAAGTGGCGACAATTTAAATATACGTCTTTTAAATCCTTTTTGGAGGTTAATATAGAAAAAGTGATGTATATACATTGAGTGATACCCAGCTTTAAGGGTTATGATATGGTTATATATAGCAATTATTTCTAGATCTGCGCTTCTTTTTTTCGGAATGGATATATTTTCAATGACACTATACTATATATTCGTAATCTAATAATCAATCTATAGGTCAATATAACATTCACGTTCCGTGATGCATTGCACTGAAGATTAAAAAAGTAAATGACCAAAGTTGTAGACAGGCTTGTAGACCGCGGTTTATAATTATCTTTCTATCTTATTTATCGTTTTGTTAATGGAAGCCAAGAAATCTTTTTACCTCACTTCAAACATTACCAAGTATTCTGTTCAGAAGATTTATATCTCATGTAAGACGTAGTCACTGAGATTGGAAGAAAGTTAAAAAATGGACCTTATTGGGGAATAAAGAGACATGTCTGACGCCCAAAGGGGTGCTCGTATTCTCTGTGGTTATCCCGATAAGCATCGAGACGCTTTCTTTCTCTTACAAGGTGCCACTATTGCCACTGTGTGTAGTCTTTGGTGAGCAAGCAGACATCCCTCTCATTGAATTGTGAGCTGATAATTAGATCAGCGAGACTTATCAAGTTTTATGTCCTCGAAGTACGATAATAAAAACTTGTTTACTTTATGTGACCGGCTACCAAAGGAATTATTGCGTTTTGTTTAGAGCTCATGGTTAATACACGCAGACATGCAGATTCTCACGGAGGACAATTTTTAAAGGTAAATCAAACAAATCGGATAAATCGACATGGGTATTACGAGCAACCATTTTGGCGTTAGTCGCGTCTATCCTATTCCCCAAAAAATGTTCAAGTGTATTTGTTATTTACTTTCTTCTAAATAACCAAACAGTTATAACATTTACACTGTATACGTTTGTAACTTATTACCGATACAGAAAGAATGACATTTTGGATGGCCACATGAATCAGGTTTTTAAATGAATTAAGGATTTTATTTTACTTCATTTGATTTTTAGGATCATTATAAGTCCTTCGTTTACATTCTTACTCTGAATTCAACAGCTGATCAACACATTATGAGCACTCAGATTTTTAAAAGCCTGTTTTATGTGTCTGGAATTTCAGTAAGGTGACGTTATGAAGGTGAAACAGTTGGTGGGGTGTCAAAGAGGTATCAAAGCCCAGTGAATTAGCATGACAGAAACAGCCTGGGAAGAGGGCATGATAGAGGTATCACAGCTTAGTGATGTAGCGCTCCATATGTGAAAAGTTTGGGAAGTGGCGTTACAGAGGAATTAAACTTCAGTGAAGTAAAGTCACAGATAAAAGGAAATCCAGTGAATGATAGCTGTTAAACAGCACAAGAAATTGCGTCACATTGCGTCACAGAGGTATCACAGCACAGTGAAGTGACATGATAGAGATGAAACAGCTTAGCAAGTGACGTTTCAAATTTGATACAGGCCGAGGAGCTGAGTCACAGAGGTATCAAGCCCAGTGACGTACGTCATAAAAGTTTCACGGATCCTTAAGGTAACGTGAAAGGGAAGTGATGTCAAACATTTCAAAAATGTCGGGAAGTGATAGAGGAAAAAGCCCGTAATTGGCTTAACAGAGGTATGAGAGCCCAGGAAAGTGACGTGACAGGAATGAAGCAGCCCAGGAAGGTCGTCACAGATGTATCAAAGGTCAGTGAACTGACGTCACAATTTATAACAGCCCGAGATGTAGCGTCACAGAGGTATCACAGCCGAGTAAAGCGGCGTAAAAAGTAAGTAAGTCCGGTTAGTGGCGCCACAGAGGTATCATAGGTTAATTTTATCAATTTCAAAAGCTGAATGGAATCCACCAAAGCTAAGCGTTTAAGACGCTGAGGAGAATAAGACATGGACAAATATCAAAAAGCTTGTGAGGTAAACCAAACAGAAGTGTGCCTATAACCGTTTAAAAAACGCAGCTCTTGTGTTAATATCTCTCTATGATGGAAACGTGTGCATGTTTGTAACTATTTAGCTATCTATGTGATCATGTAAATAAAAGAATACTTCGGTTATTTAAAATAGTGTGTACGCCTGCAAGCAGATCTACTTGAAAATGGCGGAATAGTTTTAAAAAAATGTTCCTTTTTATCTTTATCCTTTTCTCGTAGGAAACGACAAGTATAATGTTTCTAGAAATTTGCCGGAAGCGTAGCGTTGCTAGAATCACTGTTATCAGACAGCGATCTGTAGCTAAGGGAAGGAACCAATCAGACCAAACATGACACTAGGTCACGGAAAAGAATTCAATGATAACGATGTCATCTCCGAAATTACTCCCCTTCGTCCTGAGATGTCATTGGTATCTCAATATCTATCATTTCTCACGTGCAGTCTTGTTAGCGAAGAGCTTCAGTGTCGGAAACTTGAAGACCTACAGTTACGCCCCAGACCTTTGTTGGAAACAACCACTTTTATTCTATTTTTTCACTTCTGTTTTTTAGGGTTGTTAGTTGATTGAGAAAAATAGATGCTTTGCTTTTTGAAAAACGTTTTATACAAGAGAATTTCTCATTGAGCACAAGCGACTGAAAATAGATCATGTTAAATGGTAATTATTTGGAATATTATTTTGTGATATTTTAGTTCTTATATAAAAACACGCACATGCCTTTGTGTGTCCTTTTGTGTGGAACAGATAGCCGAGTAGTTAGGGCGTCGGACCTAACTATCCGGCCGTCCTTAGCGTTTTTGGTTCGACCCCTGCAATGGGATAACAAATGTATGGTGAAAATGTGCTATCGTGGTCCACATGTTTGGTTTCACCCAGCAGTACATATGGGTACCTGACTTATACGCTCTGTAAGTTCACTCAGGCTCGTCGCCTTACAGATAGACTTGTAGACGCTGTATGTACATGTGTTTCCGTTGTAGCGAATGTCTTTGTAGGTTTACTAAGGTTGATCGATTGATTCCCTGTATACTTTGAATGTACATGTGTGTCTCAGACCTGCCTGTCGGGTTAATAATTGTGTAAAGCGCATTGAGCAGTTATGGAAATGCGCTATATAAAAGTTACACATTAAAAGGTTTTACAAAATGTCCTTACTGACTCAAGATTTTTAGTTTGGGGTCTTATTTTCTCATAACTAAAAAAATATTATGAAGTTAGTATTCTTTGTTTTTTCTGAGACAAAATTGATTTTGTATAAGTAAATAGTAGGATACCGAAACAACAATAATAATTAAATGTAGCTTAATGATGAGGTGGTCAACTGTCATTGTTAATTGATTGAATTTGTTTATTTATTAAGTAAATGTGTGCAAGATATTTTCTGAAATGGTGATTGATAAAGTGTTTGTGGCATCATTTTTCAATCAAGAATGTTATATGTGATTTAAATATGATTTTGTAATGCATTTTGTCACAACATTTGATTCAATTTAATTTGTTAATTTGGACTAACTTTTCTCAATGTCAATTCCATCCTAAAGTCATGGAAATGTTGGTTTGGTTTTAACTTTTCATTGACCCACATCTTTTGTTTTAAAGAATTCAATCTTCCCCTTGAAGGGAGCCTCGTTTTGATTCTTTAAGACATGCGTGGTTCGAAAGTTGTCAACAAAACTCGATGTGTTCTCTTTGTCAGCTAAAAATGTGGTGCGTCATAGGAGAGTTTGTATTTTTTTTATTCTTCTCAAATTGCTATGAAACCCTAAGTCATTGGCATTAGTGCATCATCAACACTATAATTGAGAGTCTGTGATTTTTTTAATTGTTACATCGGAACGTAACAAATACAGTTGATATACCCAATCTCACGCACAAGGCCCATTAGTGACAGCAACCCTTTTAACACGATACACTCATGGCGTGGCTATGCTGGCCGTCATCGGTCTTCTCTTTCAATAATTGATATCCCCCTCCCCTCGTATTTTTCTTAATGAACCAAAATCTTTCATGAACAATAATTTAAAATATAAATCTTACTGTACAAAAAAACAAATTTCAAGTTTTGGATTGAGTAACTATCATCAAATCATGTGTTATGAGCAATGACGTTATATACGTTTTTAGATGTTCACAAAACATATATTTGATACATTTACAAGCTGGTTTTGGTATGCGGATTTTAAAACTAACAAGGTAAATGTCACATCTTTTTTGAGAGAAAGAATGGACAAGAATATCGACTTTCGTAAAATGCTCCATCAAGTCTTGAATCTTCCTCATAAAAATGATTTTCCAATAAAAATATCTTTTTAGACGGTCAAGTGTCTTTTGTTATGTTTATAGAGCGACAGTGATCAGAATAGTTCCCAGCCCAGTGGGTGACCCCCCCCCCCTCTTCTGTAAAGTTTACATGAAACAAAAGTTGTTGTTTTCTTTAAACCTCTCAGAACAAAGATAA
>JAUUEB010496678.1:0-10493 GCA_032362205.1 Clione limacina
GTACCTTCTGATGACGGATAGCGACCACCCTCTGGGCGAAGGGAAGCACCAAAGCAAAACATGTGTTGGGCAAAAACATGAGAGTGTAAAAAGCAGTACGCTAACGCAAAATTTGGTCAACAATAAGATCTGACTCTGTTCGAGGTAAAAGCGAACGGAAGAAAGAAGAAGTATTAGTTTTGATGCCACATGTCTTAGAGCATCTTTATTGATTTATACAGGTTATCTTTTATATTTTTTTATATTTGAATCTTTAAGTCAGAATTTAACATGCGCAACCAAAAACGAATAATCCATCCCAATCCTATCAGGTCTGATAATTGCTTTAAGTCAGAATTAAACATACACAACCAAAAACAAATAATCCAACCCAATCCTATTTGGTTTGATACTGAATTTCAGTAATAGGCACAGAACTTAGAGTAATTATACCCTCTAATGAGGTCAGCACAGTAATACACTTTACATTTATATCTTTTTTGAAAGAAAGATACCAAATAATATTATTTTCGTACACACTGTCCACACCCTGTTGCTCACTACTGATAAAAAAGATTTTGAGACCATTGTACTTTTTAAACATGTAAGATCTCTTTAGTTTACATAATTAAAATAATTATAGTATTACTTTTCATGCCAAATGTTCTAGAGGATCTTTGTTGATTTATGTAGGTTACATTTTCTATATTTCAATTTTCACTCTTAGTCAGAACTAAATATGCGCTACGAATATGGACATTTGAAAAAATCCTGATATATTCTAAGACACTTTAAATGATTAACAAGTTGTGTCCCTTGTCATGAGTTTTGAAATTATTCCCCTTTTAAATCTATATTAAACTAGATCCTTTGCTTTAGTTAACTAAGAAAATATAATTTGTTTCAAAAATAGTTAGAAAGTTAAAATATATTATAATTTCTGAAATCATTAGTAGGAATATGTCTGTGTGAAATTCCTGTAACTCTTTTCAGTAAGGCTGACTGGGCAATTTATTTGGTTCACGCGAACTGGATATCTTGGTCACCTGCTTTGCTACAACTGAGTATATCTTGGTCTGATTTGGTAAATATAGTGCATAGACAGACAAGACAGGGTTGGGAATTAAATCACCCTGATTATTGCCGGGTCTTACTTTTGAGCCAAAAATTTGACTTAAGCCATGACATTATTCCCTAGCTTTTTTGGAGATTAGTAGGCTGTATAGTATATACGTAAATTACAGTGATGAATTATATTTATTTAAAAAAAAATTGTTCCACTAAACAGCTGTTGTTTTCTTTACTCAAGCTGAAATGTAAAACTGCTATCTTTAGTTTCTGAAAATGATATTTTATAAAGCAGGGTAGTAAACGGTTTTCAGCTGGAGCCGGAGCTTGAGCTGCAGTTTTTACCTGCGGCTCCCGCGTAGGGTTGTTGATATTACCAGTTACTCTGTTCCCGGGAATCCCAATCCCGGAAGGCCTATTTCCCGGGAATGATCGTATTCAGTAATGTTTAACATAGTTTGGTGGTTTAATTAGTACATTTATATGTAAATATGCATGTTTTAAAGAGGTCTTTCAACACACAATAAGAAGCAATGACATTTTCTTTTGTTTGATGAAAGCTTAAACAATATTTCAGACATCTAGGTGACATTGAAACTAGGCCTAATCAAAACCTGTCAGTTGTTAAATTCAGCTTTATGGAGTGAACACTAGTTACAAACACAGTCTTCATTTTTAGAAACACAAATTTACATTCTTCTTTTTTTCAAAAATGTTCACAGTTTGTGTTTACGAATAGTATGAACTTCATAAAGCTGAAACAAAAACTATTGGCTTTCAATTCAATGCCATTCAGATATTTTAAAATATGTTACATTAATATTACAATACAATATACCTGTTAGTATATTTTTTACTACCTCTTCCCCTCTGTTACTTGCTGCAATTTAACAAATACATTAATAATACATAAAATACACACTGTACGGTATTCACATATTAATTATTTTAAGATGAACAGTTTGTGAACATACTAACAAGTTGAAAGATAGATAACACACGTTTTATTAATCCAAGCAAGATAGGTTACGGAAATAAACATCACGCAACTCAACATTATTTCAGATCTTGGTGTTTGAAATACTGCTTTAGAAATACTAAAGCAGAAAGATTGTTGTCATTCGTTCGGGAACGAGTCTTGGTGCAGAAACTGTTTCAAGCGGAAAGAGACTGTTCCGACTCGACTGAGGTTGGTTTTGTGGTTAATAGCCCTGGTAGAGTTTTTCAAGCCGTTCTGTTTGTTTTTTGGTAGCTTCGAACAGCTTGAAATCATGTGTCAAGGAAACACCTTGTGTGGGTTGGTTGTCACTTTGCTGTGTTGACCTGGCAATAGGTCTGTTAAGTTTCTCAGCCAATGATATTTGCACTGACAAATTAATGACATATGAAAAGTCAACCCCTGCCTCTTTTTCTGAGTATACTTAATGGTTTGCAATTTGAAGCCTGGTTTCGTTGTTGCTTGTTGATTGCGAGGTTTAATTTGTTTTTAATTGTTCTTGAATTATGACAAAAACAAAGGTTATCATTCTTTAAAACAAGAATATTTTGGTACCGGGAATCCCGAGCAATATTCACGGGAACTGTCATATTCCCGGCCCTGGGAATCCTGAATTAACCCTACTCACGCGCCAGTAATTTTACTTAAAGAAACCAAAAGTATATCAAAGTAAATCTTCATTCCTGGCAATAACAAACTTTTTAGTCTGAAATAATAATTACTACCATAATGATGATTTTGAAATGTATTTTATCCGGGTAATTTACTTCATATTTATAAAAATGAATTAAATTGTCCTAAGTTGTCCTATGATGATATGATGATGATAAGTGCCTGAGCTTAATTGGAGCCAAAGTTGGAACAGTAGCTGGAGCCGACTTAAATTCCCTGTTATTAAGTATTAAAACTATTTTGGTGAGTAGTTGTTTTTTTGTGACACTAACATCCTAGTAACCAGTATATGACCCTAAGGTTCCCAAAGAAAATTGTCATAAATCAATAAGATCTAGAATGAACCAAGCAAGCCTCAAGTACATTATCATTCAGATCTCACATTAGCTAGCTATAGATGTTCCACTGATTAAAAAAACAATGTTTTTTGCACTTTTCTCTCAAACGGCTTAGAGTTAATGGACCATTTTTTTAAACCAGTCTTATATCAATTTTACTTATATGTTCCATAACTTTATGGATATACACAGATAAACAAAAAATGGTTTAATTAAAAAATTCAACGAAATTTACCATAAGTTGAAGTTTAATGTAAATTCATTTATAAGTCGAGAATATTGGGTATAAATCGAGAGACGACTACACCCAGGAACTGACGTCATCCATCACTCTTCAAAGTTTGGTAGGATAGCTATGTCGAAATATTTCCTTATTATTATTATTATTATTATATTAGTGCTCAAGCCTTAGATGGCTTCTTCTGTCGGTTAACTAGTCTTATCAACACAGCCTGTATCCTCAGGCATTGTGGACTTTTCTATAAAATAGAAAGATGCTAGTAGTGGCACCGAAGTTTAAAACCACTCTTGGCCATAATACCTTCATCTGATAAAATGCCGTAGGATATATATATCCACTCGACAGGGAGTGTCAATTAATTAACACTTAAGACTTGTATTTTAACTCAAAAAGATAAATGTCTCGTAGGTTGCTTACAAGTGTAAGAACCAGCACTATAAATCTCATCTGAGATATGTAGCAATTCTGTTTTTTCCTTGAGATTTCCTGTACTTGTAGTTGTTCCCCCCCCCCCCCTCTCCGAAAGGAGCATATTCCTCCTAAATCCTTTTCCGAGAAGAATAGGGGTGACTTTTCTTGGGAGTTGAGACTGTATGGGTCAATCGGCTGTTTTTCCAGCTACTTTGATTTCTCTGACAATTTTGTACCAAAAAGTAGACCAGCTATTGGATATGAAGTTGTACACAAGGACGAATATTCTTCTTTCAGATCGTTTTAAAGGTTGCCTTCTATGAATGTCTAAAGAGTGGGATCCTTGATCTAGTAGAGATACAGCATCAGCTAGTTTCCATGGTTTCTTTTAGTTCATGTTTGGAAATAGTATCCTGTAATGGTAATTCATTTAGTTTGTTGTAGGAGTACGCACTGTATGTGTTCGAAAATACTGGGTTACATGGTATAACGTTTAAACGTTGGCAATTTCAGGACAAGGGTATTTTCCACTTTCTTCTAAATTCGGTTATGTTGATCAAAAACATCTTCCATACCTTTAATGACTGGAATGGGATCAAGCAAAGCTTCTAGTTTTGAATTCATCTCACAAATTTGTTTTGGTGGAAGATCATATTGTTTTCTCCTGATCCTATCGACAACTGTCGCAATCTTTGTTTTCCTGAAAATTTGGATTTGTTTGGATTTGCTTGCATTTTCTATAACCATCTTTCCTTGGTGAAGGTTCGCAGGCTTTGTTTGTTGATTTAATCCGTATCGCTGGTGTTTGTCCTACCGATACTTCGCCTTTTATGAAAAAGAAATTCTCTCTTACCTTGATCTTGAAATATTACGCTGTTACCGTTTGGATATCAGTCTTATTTCTTCCATTCAATAACTTGTCGTCCTTGTGTATTTGTTACTCTTTTGGGTTTTCTAAACCCGTATCAGTAATATGAATGGGTATAATTCCTCCCATTCATAGGATTATTTGGATTTCCATCCTAATGTTTTTTCGCTCTTGACGCTTAGTCATAATGTTGTGATGGACCACGTCAGTCAGGGGAAGTCGTCTCTCGATTTTCGCAATATTACTCGACTTATTAATTAATTCTCTAACCGATAGTGTTATAAATCTATCGAAAAACAAAAGGTTGAAGTCCCAACGCTCATGAAAACAGATTCGCATGGATATTTTTAAAAAATCGGCAATATGAATACTAAAATAGCCCTATTTTGGTCAAATATCAACCTATTTTGATAAAGTTGGTCTGAAATAAAAAAGAATCTTATTCTCTAACCGATAGTGTTATAAATCTATTGAAAAAGGAAAGGTTGATGCCCTAAAACTCATGAAAACGGATTTGCGGGGATTTAAAAAAATCAGCGATATGTATACTAAAATAGCCATATTTTGGCCAAATATCAACCAATTTTGATAAAGTTGGTCACAAATGAAAGGGAATTCAATTCTCTAAGCGATAGTCTCATTGATCTATCAAAAAGGGAAGGCTGGCGGCCTCAAATCAAGAAAACAGAAGTCCCGGGGAAGTGTGTTCAGATGTCAAATTTTATGTTTTTGGTACGTTCAACGGCCGATTTTCGTGTTTTCTGGTCCAGTTTTTATGTCAAGTACGGAGTTTTAGGATATTCAAATAGGGGAGAAAGAATTTTTTTCCTGGGAAACCGGGAGAAATGTCAAAAAATGGCAAAAAAACGGAAAAAGATACAAAAACGGAAAATACAAGATGACCTTAAAATGACTTTGATTATTATTTTTGAAGATGATACAAAAAGCTATCAAAGATTCTAGCTAAAAATCTTAAATATAACAAGCAATATTAAATATACATATTGACCACAATGTCCTTGACCTATTAAATGACTTTGAAAACAAAATTTGACCCCAGAAATGAAAACCTCATATCAGTAAATATATGAAAAGTGGTATCATACAACGATATATTTGTCCAACTTAGTTGTAGAGATAAACTGAAAATGGACGGCGGCCATCTTGAATTCATGCTATAACTAGAGTTGCCCAAGTGTGACTTTTGTAAAAATTACAATTTATCAGCCCGAGGACCATTATTAAAAAGAATAAACAAACCAACAACTCCAAAATTGGTTCATGGAGACCGCTGGACTATTACTGGTAAAATCAAACTAAGAGGCATAGTTCATTACTGCTAGAAATTTTAAAAATATTAGCCGTATGAGGCAGATGAATCCTCAGCAAAAGCTTTTAGCGTGTGTCCCTGAAACTGTGCCATGTTATGTGGGGCAAGAAATAACTAGTATTTCTAAATAATAACATGAAAAAAGGACAAGTGCAGTTTTTTGACTGACTGTGTTTTGAATAATTTTTGAAGATTGCAAAAAAATTCCCTTGCAAAAATAATACAGTATTTCAGGAGCAGAGCTGCCAAGTTGGTATAGTGGAAATGAGGTACAGGATTCATAAAAAAGCGGGACAATGTGCAGAAAATGAAGGACACTTCATAAAAAGGAAAAAAGCGATATGTGTACTCAAATTAAATGGCCATATCTTGATGAGATATCAACCGATTTTGATAAAGTTGGTCTCAAATAAAAAGGAGGATGATCGTCTAAGCGATAGTGCCATAAATATATTGGAAAACGATCGAATTCGGTCTTAAAACTCACGAAAGCGATTTACTGGGATTTTCGAAAAATTTGCAATAGCTATACTAAATTGGCCATATCTTGGTCAAATATTAACCGGTTTTGATAAAGTTGGTCTCAAATGAAAGGGGTAAAGATTGTCTTAGTGATAGTGACATAAACATATTGGAAAACGATAGATTGCCATCTTAAAGCTCACGAAATCGGATTGCTGGGGACTCCTGTTGCCTTGACATGATGATCAACTTGAAGACTTATGACTAATAAATTTTTCACAAAAATTTAACGAAATGTCCGTTGAAGAATAATTAAGGGTGTTAGAATTGACGCAAATTGACAATCAATATGAAAGCTGAAGTTGTGTTGACTTTGTTTGAGAAGTCATTTTCAAAAAAATATAATAAAAACACAAGAAAAAAGTGTTACTAGTTAAAGAAATTCACTTGCCGTTTTTCTTATTTAGCACCTAGTACTCGCGACACGAATATTTAACAACTGCACAGTATGAGTGAACGACATCCTCAAACGATGTCCTTGTAGTCAAACTAAGAACTCACTGATCGTAATAACTTTTGTTGTAATCACGGAAACAACACAAGAAATATCACAAAAACACAGAAAAGCAGGATTTGGGCGATGTTTTTGCAGAAATCAAAATAAAATGGGTGACCCGTGAAAAACGAGAACAAAGAAATCATTGCCTCTTCCAATTACAGAAATTGTTTATTTGAAAAAATCACAAATGCAGAATTTCAAAATGTGTAATCCATTCTATTCAATTTGAAGAATGACAAAAGTGTGGCTACTTAAACAGACAAGAGAAAAAACGTTGACATTCTTCTCTTCATGCCGTGTTACAGCCCATGACGAATGTTAAACGATCAATTATATCAGAATACCTGCTGTTAAATTATTCTATTAGCACTCACCATAGCCTGATTATGATACTCCCGCTAAACTCCATGGCACGTGCAGGATGACCAAACTGACCCAAAATTCCCATGTTCATGATAACGTTAGACATGTTTATTACCTCCGGGGGGAAATGCCAGAGGCTATCAACTCATCTAGGAGGTTGATGTCAAGAATTGTACACCGTGATCCCAGATGGGGACACGGAAAATTCCTGGACACAACCAAGCTTCGTTATGATGATCCGAAAATTCATATTTCACATGATTTTTAGAGAATGTGTTCACATTAATGTGCACTTTCCAATTTTATGGGGATTTTCACAAGTTTTGTTGTTTTGCGGGACATGAAGTTTTGCGGGCAGGACACAACCCTCAATTGCGGGACTGTCCCGCAAAATGAGGGACACTTGGTAGCTCTGCAGGAGTATAAAGTAGGGTCAGTTATATGTAACTCACATGTGTACCAGTGAGAGTTACCTATATAGTTATATGCACAAAGGCTAGGAAAAGTTTGGTTTATATTTCAAGATAAAATTACAGAACCTTGTTTACTTTTCTCTTGATAAGTGAGTACTTAATTTGTGTTCCTTTTCAGATAACTATATACCTTTTTGAAGATTTTGTCACACCCGTTTTTATAAACTTTGACTCACTTTAGACTAGTTGCAACAGAGAAGTCTTTTGGAAAATCTTCATAAAACTCCTTGAAGTCAATACCGTTCTTCAGAACATCATCTAAAAACTGTTGAGGAAAACAAAACCATTGAAATATGATAACTCACATTTGAAAAAATTAATGAAATTAACCTGTTTGTCATGAGCGCTATTCTCGGTTACATTAAGTACTTCAGTTTTTTGCCATTCATTTTGAGGTGTGCTTGACTTCCTACATCATCAACTCTGTAAAGTATCATTCTAATGTTGGTTATGTTGCTAGAAGAGTAGTGTCATCAGCATAACATATATCTACAAGGTTTCTGACTGCTATTTTTACACCCATATCTTTGATGATAGCCTCTCTCAATTTGCTTAGTGTATATGCTGAACAGATGTGAAGATAAGATTCATCCCTGTCTGACGCTTTGAAATATTAAAACCTCTGGTTATACCATCTAATGGTTTTTTTTTTATCTTTGTAAAGTAAGGTCATAAGGAAAAACTAGATGGTTTGGGAAACCCATCTTTATCATTGTTTGGAAAAGATTGAAGAAAAGTTTGATACATCTTGACTCAATAACTTCAACATGGATAAAAATGTCTGGTTTTATTTATATTTCTGTTTCATAATCATTTGCTAAGTGGTCTGCTTTTTTCTGGGGGTATGAGACGACAAATAATGACACCTATTTATCAAGGCTTGTTTGAGTTTATTCTTATTTAACTAATGCAACATACCCGCAACTCCTCAGGGTTGTGTCCTTCAAAATATCTGCAAACCTCTGTGTACATTGGTCCTCCAGTGATGAAGAAAATCATACAGATCAACATTAGAATCCAGGAGAAGATGAAGGTGAAGGCCACACCCCTGGTTTAGAAATGGAGTTGATTGAACACAGTTAGTTCACTGATCACATCAAATAATGTCTATTCATGTACTGGACAATAACTATCTAATGATATAAAGACATGGTTAAAACGTTAAACAGAATATTCAATAGTGCAAAAATAAAATGTTTCTTTTTACATGGAGATGATCTCCATGTTAAGATTTATTGACAAAAATTGACAAAAAAAATTCAACAATAGTAACATTCTTCACACTATAATCTTTTTCAAAGCATTCAGTTTTAGTATCTTAAAAATGCCCTTTTTTGTCTAATGCAAAAAATTGGGAAGTCCTTAATTAAGACAGCAACACAGAGACATTGTGAGGGAGGAATTGGGGAAGGGTGGAAGAATGTGATTAAGGAAGAAAGGGAAAAGGAAGTTAAGGTAAAAAGAAAGAAAGGTAAAGGAAGGAAATACTTACGCCATGAGATAGTTAGCTCCAACACCTGTGTGGCAACATGGGGCACCATCCCCTGGTCTCTCCCCACACAAACCATACATTATACCCACATAGTACAGGATAACAATAAGCAGGTAAACACAACAGACACCTATACCTCCATAGTACCTGAAATAGGACATATTGATTGAGAACAAATACTGACATACAAAGTAGCTCATCTGTTTGTATACATGTTTTTAGAAAGTGCAGAAACCAGATTAAGTTTAATAAAAGGCAAATGAGGCGGTGAGAATTCTAACCTGCTACTACATTTTTAAGAAAATAAATTAAGAGGTTTTTGCACACAAAAATCCTGATTAAAAACTCAAATTGAAATATGTCCATTTATTTATACCAAGAAACCATTATTTATTTGTAAATAACATATAAAGAAGGTTCTTTTAGGATTTTAATAAAATGGCATAGAGCAGGTTTTGATTATTGCCCTATCAAAAGCTTAAAATATTAAATTTTCTAATAATCTTAACAAATATATTAAAAGAGAGATATTAAATATCTAATTAGATATTTTACTTTATTTACCCCTAGTAGTTTAACTCCCCATTGCCCAGGATTACACCTTCACAGAGCAAATCTTTTTTTTTTATTCAACATAAATTTCTCATCCACCGAGGGAGAGAGCGACACAGCCTGCCCCCCATCTACCGTAACCAAGCTGTTTTGTCATGTGACCAATCGTCATCATCTAGTCACATGACAAACAGTTTAAACTGACTAGATAGTTGCCTTAAGATTATTGCTATATTTTCTTTGTAATCATGGTTTTCGCAAGGTGTGATCTTTCGCAAGCAAGAGACAAATTGCATATTTATTAGCACTTTGACCGGCATAACGAAATACACTTGTTCCTCATCAGCTTCTTGAGTAATAAAAAGTAAGTATAGCTGGGCGATACTAGTAAATATTCCAGCACCAACTGGTAATGATTATCTAACTGCCAACACAGCTATAATCTGACAAGATGACAGTGAAAAGTGAAACAAGTAATTATGAGTTCTGTGGTCAATTGCATCACAAACAGCATTGCACCTGCTTTATAAATCTAAGCACTTTGCTTTTTGACCTCTTACTCATCTACAGTCATGGGGGTCAGCAATTTTTCATCCTTATCAGGAAACAGGAAAAATCCACCTAATCCAGACCAATCTTATCCTGAAACCATCAACTGGTAATTAATACCCCCAAATACATATGCTTT
>JAUUEB010496689.1:0-10493 GCA_032362205.1 Clione limacina
CTTAGTATTATTAAAACATAAAGTAAGATCAAGAAAAAGTAAACAAGAGATAGTTGAAGCTTTTGTTAATTTTAAAATACACGACAGTATATTGAAAAAACTGCTCAATGAAAACATAGATGGGATAACACCAACAGGCAATCCAAGGGCTCAGTTGACAGTCAACATACGTAAATGGTTAGGACGCAGCCTAGCAGAATCAAAAGTGATGTCAAAAGACAGATTTCTGTGGAGCTCCATTTCCGGCAACACCTTGGAAGAGATGACGCGATAAAGTAAAGTTGAGTAAGTTAACGACAAATTCATGGAAGGTCTTGCACCATAGCGACCATATATAGCGTATATGGTCGCTATGTCTTGCACGCAAACAGTTTTATGTCACGTTCGTGACCGAGTGAGTTTGCTTGTATGTAAAACTGCAAAATACACATTTTACAAATATCCATTCGATTAACTTATCCCTCTTTAAAATGGATCAGGATATAAAGTTGAATCCGAGAGTCTTTTATCGAGATGTGGACATTTAGATATTGTAAAGCCATTTGTCCAATGCAATTTGGTAAAATAATTTGGCGAACAGATGTTCTGTTGAATTGACATATTTTCAATTAAGAACGTTTAGAATACCTTCTAAAGATCAATACATTCTTCTCAGTACTTCAAAATACAAGCAGTGGTACGCAATTAATGTAGGGCAATTGTCAAAAAAGAATAGTGGCGGAGAAAGAATCCGGCTAAGGAAGAGTTTTGACAAAAGAGGGTGTGAATTATTAAAGCAAGAAATTATCATTTGCATGATTTATTGAATAAATACATTTTGTCCAAAACAGTAATCGTAAAGGGTTGGATATGACCGTAAAATATGTCTCATACAAAAGGCAAAACATTTCATATTCGTCGTTTAGCGATTAACAATAACTTCAATAGGATTGAAAAAAAGCCACTAATAAAGACATTATTTTTAATGCGAATTTGGTCTTCTCTTCTCAAAAAGCATTTAAGCAATTTTAGTTTTTAATAATGAAAAGTATGGAAAAGTTCATGTTAAAGAATATCAAAAAAAATAATCACTACCTCCTTAGACGTTTTTAATCTCTTAATCCGTTGTTCATGACGTTCACAATGTGTTCAATTATTGTATACTAGTGACTCCGTTACTTCGGCTATGAATTCGATCACAAAAATATACGATGTAGAAGGATAAGAAGACAGTATCCAAAGACCAATCCCCCTAAGGTTTTCAATGCATACAAGTCATTTAAAAGAGACTGACCCGCAAAACGCAAGGACTTCGCGCCAACACCCCACTAGTTTGAAGAACAACAAAAAGATAAACAGTATAGGAAGACTAAAATGTTATTTTAAAAAAATAACCCCTGCAGAATGGAACTCCCGCCAACATTCCCAAAAAAGTTTGAAAAGTGTAGATATATGCCAGTGAATTTGCAAATATGCACCCACAGTGTCAACATACCAATTCCTCAATCATTGCAATGCTTAAAAACACGCGCCATGCGCAATTTATACTAAGGCTTTGCCTAAAATACCCCATTCGAAAAACCTAACTGGCTGGCTGTCTGTTTGCTGTCTGGCTGTTTGGTTTCTTCTGTCTGTCTGTATGTCCGTCTGCCTGCCTGCCTTCTTGCCTGTCTATTTGTCTGTCTATCTGGTTGTCCGTCTTTCTGGGTTATTTTCATGATTTTGTTTAGCCCAAGTACACATTTAGTATGTTTTTTATCCTATGTTTAAATTACAGCGACATCCACCCAGATACTTTGGAGCTAATCGTCACGCAAGCAATCAATCAAACAGTTACATACGTTTATGTAACATGAGCAATGGGGCGCAATTCTTTGTGTTGTTTGGCATATTCACTTTTACAGTTTTAATTCATAATTAAATGTCAATCACATTTTTGTCATACGAATAATAAGGACAAGTTAATTGTTGTTTGAAATATTGTTAGTAAAAATTAGTTTATTGAAAAGAAAACTTGTATTGTATATTTTAAAGTTTCCATTATAAACAGTCCGAGTAAACAATATGTAGCAATTAGATTGTATTGACCCAAACCAATACATTATGGAGTATATTGTTATAGATGTATCGGGAGATAAAGATGTTTATGATCACTCTGTGCCAGTCACTCATTTTCTTTTCACAACGCATACATATTTCGCCTTATATTTCAGTGAATTTAGAGAGCCAGAGCCATTCGTGGAAACGGGAGAAACGCTATTCTCCCGATAGGCACTCGAGCGGCGCTCAGTAATCCCGATTGAATTCCACGGCGAGGGGGAGTTCAATGCAAATGGCATCTCCTGTCTTGGAATGATCAACCCTTAGCCAGATATTTACTACGCCTGCAATGTCGACACTTCTTCCCATACCACAAACGTGCACTGCATCTGGCTTGCCATGACTGTTGCAAATTGGTGATGCAGGGGTGGATATTAGAGAAAAAGGTGACTCTCGGATAGAACAGCATCTCCTTCATCGCTTTGTATCTCGTGTTTCTTCGCTTGAAAGCGTTCGTCCTCGTTTGTCGCTTATGTCCTCGATTGTCCGCTTGAAATAGGGAAAGTTTGCTTCCTTATCACAAAATCTCTACTTCTTGAACATTAGAGTTTGCTTCCTTATCTCAGCAACGCGACGAGGAGAGTTTGCTCCCTCGTGTCAATATGTCTTCGACTCTAAACAACACCTGGGAAGTCGACCTCAACGAAGATGACTTCGACTTCCTTCCAGCCAACGACATCCTGGTGACCTTTGAAGGACCAAACTCAATGCAACTCTCAACAATGGGAATGAGGCGATTCCTGTGCATTATAGCGACATATACAGAACAGGTTCTCAGAAGCCAGCAACTAAAATATGACTACCTCTACGAAGAACCTCGTCGTGTCTACTTCCGCCTACCAGATAGCATTGACCGGTTTAAGCTCCACGGCCTCTCCAAGATCCTGGACGGAGGCACTCATCCCAGGATGAAGATAACCTAAAGGAGTATTATTTAACCACGTTCCTACAAACATATCACCAACGAGCCTAGAAAAAATCATCAACATCGTTAGCCCATCCGAGAAAAGACACTAATTGCAAAGACATTTCGGCGGTCAACTTGACCGAAAACCTGGTTGTCGCCGAGGTAGACGTCGACGACGTAACGAGCTACATGGATACATAAAGCACAAAGACCAAACGGATGGAGACAATGGCGGGAATAATGCACCTTTGCAAAATATGTGCCCAACCAGGACATTACGCCTCCCGATGTGACCAAGCACCACAACCACTACAAATACCAGACAACTCACTACCACCATCACCAACAACAACAGAAGCATCAACTTTAGCACCACAACCACCACCAGAACAAACACCAGATGCCACAGCACCGCGACAACAGACACAGCACCAACAAAACCTTCCTCAGCAACATAACCAGCAACATCAACAGCATCTCCACCACCTCAAACAGCAACAACAGCACCAGTAGTTACAGCACCAGAAGTCACAATACCACCACCACATCAACCAAATAATCCATCACCAACACCAGGTACACCAGCAAAAAGGCAAAGAACACTACCTCCACCAGACTCAACCACCACCAAGAACCCGTGTTTTCAAGAGACGCCTAGTTCCTTCGATCCCTGTACTCTATCCTTTAAAGATCTCATATACTATGTCGGGTCCCATGTCCCAGAAGAGGTTAGAAAAAACACATTGTCAAAAAGACAGCGCCCATACAACCAGCTACTAGTAACTGAGGAGGAGTTCAGAACAGACCCAGTGTGAACTCTCAAAGCCAAAAACAAAGAGAGAAGACGGTTATGGGAGCGACTCTGGAAGTAACAGAATGAACAAGAGGCTAAACAATGAATCCCTCTTAATTTCAACAGGGAGAGACGTATTCTTTTCCAATGTCAATGTCCCAATAGGGTAGTGAATGCGGCCTGGGGTTGACCTGCCAGTGTGGATGATCTCTCCTGTTGTACCACGTTGTATATTATATTTTTCATGAACCATGAAGTGAAAGGCAAACTATTGAAAATTGTAAAAATGTATAAACATTTTGAAAAGATGAATAAAAAACGGTGGTGTCTCTTGCTTAACTCTCACTCTTGTCGTCTGTTATCCCCTCGGAGGTTGGCAACTCACAGTTTGCCTCTGTCATTTGAGGAGGGCTTGCACCCTTCACAACCTTTCATATCTAAACTTCCTTCTTTCTCTTCTTGCCAATCAGCTCTTTACTTTTTCATCTACCTTGATTTCTGTCCCCGGGACACCAGGCACACCAAAAAAATATGTACCAGTCACGTGTTGTTTGTATTGTTTCAAAAATAACAAATTGTTATTTTCTTTGGCTTATTTTTCATTGTTTCAGCCTCTTTTTCAAGCGTCTTTGTTTGACTTGACGTACTGATTCTAATTCGAGATATTCATCAGCTTGAACTTGTTCACATGTAATTTTTTGGTCCTTAGTTTTAAAGTTAACGTTACTTAGGCTGTACATTGTTTTCATCATAATGCTAACTAGATGCAAAACATATTCTAGTTAAATATTGTTGTTATGTTGGTTTAAATAATTCAAGAATTACACATTACTCTTGACAACTTGTATCTAGAAATAACTGCTTCCTTTTTTTCCAGTTCTCAACTTCCCTTCATGACTATTTTCGTCACTTTATCTGAAAGTTATGAACAGAAGAGTAGTCAATGGGTTATGTGTTGCCTTCTACAGAATAGGCAACAACTAGCTAGTTAGTGTCGAAGAATTGTGCCAAGAGAAGAAAATATTATTAAAAAGTATGTCATTGTGCTATTGGGCATCAACAAATTTGTTTCATATTTGAAGATGTGTATATGGGGTTTCCTCATTGGAGAACATTAACAAATTCACAATTTTTAAATCGTTGTATAGTGTTTTATAAGTTCAACGATTAGTTTGTGTAGGAATATTATACTTTGTTCTCTTAAAGTAATAGAAACTTGTGGTAGAAGTACAAACAAGCATGAATAATCATTCCATTGAACCAAGTGCTCCGTTTTGTGATGTCTGCGTACTTTTTTTTTTTATTTCGGAAAAGCTAGAAACTGCTTCTTTTTTAAACACACTTGATGATTAGCTTGAAGTGAGAATAAATAATGCAATTATCTTAATGTCAGCATCTCAGCGCTGTGTTAGTATCTTACCATACTGTTAATATATTGTATTCTTGTAATTCAATTACCGTTATGCCAGAATATTACCATAATTAAGTATCTAAGCAACATATAAGCATATTGTAGTTATGTTAATATATCACAATTTTATAAATATTGCACCATTATTTAAGTTGATTATGATAACTACAGCAACTTACCATTATGCCATAATACAAAATCAATTAAAAAACGGACGCCTTTGGGAAACATTACTTAACCGGTATTATCATAATGAGCTATTTGCATACACAATAAATCATAATTTACGCGTTTCAAGTATATAAATTATCATTATTTCAATTTAGTATTGTATTATAGTGCTTCAAATGATTCAATGCCAGTGTTAAAGTTCTCACATTTTTTTGCTGGACTATACAGGAATTCCAATAAGCGTAATTGCGTTACTGTTTCATATTGCCACAAACTTTATGTTACGTTGTTCCAAGCTTGTGTACAATTTATTCAAAAGAAGCTGTTCGAAATTTCTTTGGCTGCTATTTTACAAACAGTGTAAAGGTAATTTTAAAAGAAACCGTAAATATGAAACATCAAAATGAACACAACACGTAACCTTATAGTGTTTGCTTTTACTCTCTGGTTTCAAAACTATTTTGATTTCCTTTGTTCTAATCTTGATCACAAAAGTCTTCATTTTTTTAATATTTTCCTTTATGTTTTTACTCACAACAGTCAATAACAGGATGTGTATGGAAAAACACCAAATCACCTAGAATTAATATGTGGTACCACTACCAACTCCAGGACGGTCCCAGTATTGATATTCACTCATCTGAAGCATGGTGTCGTATGATAATCATGTTTTTACATAAATTGTCGCGTGTTGTATTGATCAACAATCGATGATATGTACAGTTCATTTGTGCTTCGTATATTGCAGTTTCATCTAGGCATTTACCTTCCAGGGACTTCTAGAACTTAAGCATATATAGAACAGAAAAAGACAATGAAAAGCAAGGGAATAACACCAATCAAAAATAAAACTGAGTCTGTTATAACCCTCCATGAATGCCTCTGGTACCACTGATAAAAGGAGACGATTGATTGTTATTAATTAACAAACCTTTCCCAAGAACCTAGCCACTGTAAACAATAATAATTCCGAAACACATGGAACTCAGTTATAGATGCACTAGTATCCAGTAGTCCGAGAGACGGTTAAACTTTGTAAGAATTCTTCTGCCTATTTCCCATCTGGCTTGCCCGATCCCCCTAGATAGTTTAGACGAGTACGTTAACGCGATCAGTCCATGCAACATTGCAATGTATCTCTGTCCCTTGTTACTTTCTCTAGACAAAAGTGGCCTATGGTAGAACGCATCTGAATTAGAAGGTCCTGTTCGTTTGCTTTGTCGGCCCCATCCTACAATGTCTTCGTTGGATTTCTAGGTTTGTTGATGCCAGTGTCAGTCGATTGAGCTAAGTTATGGGTCAGTTTCCAGAGTTTACAATTATCCGGGTTATTTTCAAAATATCACAAAGAATCCGTCTGACAGCCGTTGTAAAAACTTCTACGTTAAAACTGTCATATCTAGGATTGTAACACAGCTCATCTGAGTGAGGTAAAGAAAAGTGAGAAACAAAGCTACGCCCACCACACCTTTCCCATCTGAAAGAAGGAAAAATTGAAGACAAAGGTTTTAGTTGCTCATTGTGTTAAGGACACATACAAATACTCGTTTTTTCGTTGCAATGTTATTTTTGTTTAGTAAAATGTTTGGTATAAAAATACAATAACTTGTAATAATGAGGTTTTATAAGTTACTTCTTGATTATGTAATGTTGGTAACATTTCTTATTTGCAACATTCAGTAACTTGGTCAAAAATGAAAAATCATAATCACTTAAGTAGTAGATGCCCCGTTCTCCAAACGTGTAAGGCAGATTTGCCAATTAGCAAGGAGGGTGTGAGTATTATTTAATATTTCTTTTACATTAACCAATTTACACGAAAACGCCGCAACGGAAAACGCTACAACGACGGCTAAACGCAGGACGGGAAAACGCAACAACGACGACTAAACGCAGGACGGGAAAACGCAAGGACGACGGCTCAATGTTTTAATCTTGAAGAACGCAAAACATCAAAAAACCAATATCGCTACACGATAAAAAAGTATCACTTGTCGATCTAAAGCTTCCTAGAAAAAACGTGTATAGACCCCCCGTTTTTTTAATTTTTCTAGCTCCATTATAATAAGATTGCTTAACATTTTTGGAATGCGATACATTTGCACAGTTTACAACTAATTGTCGATATATTCCTAAAAGAACATTACGCGTCACTACCCATACCCTCTTAATGGATATTATGTCATATACGCCCATGTGTGGTCAATAGCAACTACGCGCATGAACTCTGATATGATTTGTGTTTTATTGCAATTTTGACAATTGATTGTATAGGTTAAAATTTAACAATATTTATTTTTCTAATTCATCCAAGTATTTAACGTAAACTAAGATTCTCTTGAAAGCAATAGTTTATAATATACTACTTTGCTAACTTGATTATTGGTATTGTTTCTAATAAAATCATAATTGTCTATACATTTCATGAATGTATCAATGATCTTCTATAGTAATATATATGCATCGCTATATGGTCGTGGTACTGATTATTTAATATTTCGAATTCTTACTATATCGTTTTGAGATTTTCATAACTAATGACAGCTGTAAATCACCAAAAAGGCGCACATTAGCTTTTAAGGGACCTAATGCATAAGTTGTAGTTTGTTGAAGTTTTGATTATCGCTGTAAAGCTTGAAAAAAAGCGATGCCATATAATGAAGTATCCAGCTTACCCGGTTTATATTCATGTTGACTTACTGTAATTACCCTAGATGAAGTGACTTAGTGTTTCCAGTATAATAAAGTATAAAGGAATAGTTGTTGTAAGCTGGCTTTGCGACGTCTCCGTTGAGAAAAGTGATCAGTCTCTAAAATAAACCTTTTGCACTGAGTGCTTACTAAAAATATGCAATGTTTTTCTTAAAGTAGAGTACATTTTGCACCCTTTTTGTACCTTCTTCTATCTATAAAAAAAGATTTATATGATTAAATAATGTCATGTTAGTTCAACGATTCATAATTTGATGTTCCTAAACGGGGTTGATATTTGACTAAATCAATCATCTCGACATTTCTATTTCACCTAAGTGCAATGAACTGAGACACAGTTTCCATCTTTATCATTTAATCTAACTGAGTTATCTGAACGCTGCAAGTTGTGTAATGTTGAAAGGTTTTATGAGGGGATTATCCAAATATTATCAATTTTATGTCTATTCTTGGAAGAAAAATAATTTAGTTTAGGTTTCTTTTAAAGAAGAACTGTGGCCTATAATGTGTCAACTTTGTCCTTTCTTAATTTTTTAGACAATTTCTATGACGCCTGTTACTTCAAATTATAGCATATTTCATAAATTCGATGGCAACCTATTATTTTTCTTCTACAAATAGCTTAAATGAGAATAGCTAGAAACAACGGAAAAAGACAGATTCCACTTATTTCACGCGCATCATCACCAATTGTAGCAACGCCTATGCTATATGGTTAACATTTACCAATTATCTGCCTGTCAGTTCGATGAAAACAGCTTAAACGTTATTGAACATAAAACATTATTATATATAGACATTTTAACCAACCCACTGACTGACAGAGGTCAAATATTTTTTTGCATGAACTGTTGTATGTGTTATATTATCATGTGATGACAACCCTCAGTGTTGTAATTAAAAAGTAAACATTATATTCTGCCTTTTTCATTCAATTTGATGAATATTTGCTTACTCTAGGAATGCAGACGGAAGATTTTGTTTTTAAATTTTTTTTTACTGCGATTGTTTTATTTTTCGTATGTATCGCTTCAATAATACAATATTGGCGGATGGCACGCTACTGTTTACTTTCGTAGAAGCAGTCTATGCAAAATATGACTACTTTGAAACATTGAGAAGAACAGACAGTGATAATTTGATTTATATCTAAACCTTACACAAACCAGTTTAGAGAAAAATCATAATATAACTTACTTCTAATATAATTTTCAAAAATGTGTATGCATTCCAAAGAGAACCTACCCCGGAAAAACACAATGTTCTTGCTCAAAAGACCAACAATTGCACACTTTGTTTAAACAATCGAAAATAGAGGTTAGTGGTTCTCTGGTCACCTTAGGTCAAACTGTCCAAAAATCCAATTGTACGGGACAGTGGTTTCCACGTGAACTAGCTCAAAATAAACTTATGAATGCTTTTACGCTCCGTGAAGAATACAACTATAAAAACACAACTGAAAAGAGATTAAAATCAGAAAAAAGTTCTTCTTTATGATTCTTCTTAAGTCTCTCGTCAAACGTCCACGAATTCAAACACCCGCTCAATAAGTATTATTATTTGGTTGACCCAAATTATTAAGTCATGAATATTTAAGAAAGCTAACTATGCTATTTACCCCGTTAGTACAATGAATGTATCAATTAGAGATAAATGAATACATTTTTCCCCCTAGATTTAATTGATATATAAGATTATGCAAATATGTTGACTGAGAAAATTGTTTTTACGGAAACAAATTAAGACGACAATAAAGATGGATTGGGTATATTTTGAACATATCGGTAGCTCCACATATCTAGGTCAAACAATAAAAATCATGATTGCGCTAGAACAGAAAATATTTTAACAGATTGTCAACCTTTTTGAATTATATGCAAATTAGCATGTTATTGCGCATCATACTTATCAGCTGAAATGCCAACGTCTCACTGTGTAAATGGGAAAGGGGGGGGGGGTCAAATAACCTCTCTATACTTTTTATTTATAGTTATCATTCGCTAATCAGCCAGGCATTTGGGTCAATCAAATTATAATACATAGGGGGCGGGTGTTATAAATTGTGGACGGCTGGTGAGAGACTTATGAACGAGCTAGCGATTAATTCTTTGATTCATCAAGCAGTTTTGAGTACAGGAATTTGATAAGTTGCTGTACTTCTTTGCAATGCTACATGTTGACTGATTGAATGCTGTAATCAGAATGAAAACTCGAGCACAAGTGTGTTAACGCTCTTTTGATTTGAATTGAAAAGAAAGTTTTGTTTTCGTTGTTTTATTTTTCACGGAGCGTGAAAGCATTCATCGGTTTATTTTGAGCGATTTCAGTCTACACGTGCAAACCGTCCCGTACAATTTAATTTGTGGACAGTCTGACCTAAGGAGGCCAGAGTAACACTGACCTCTATATTCGATTGTTGT
>JAUUEB010496700.1:0-10492 GCA_032362205.1 Clione limacina
ACAGACAGACAGACAGACAGACAGACAGACAGACAGACAGACAGACAGACAGACAGACAGACAGACAGACAGACTTTTCAAATTTTCGGCCGTTTCAGGGCCATTGATTAGACCGAAACCAATTGTGTACCCAGACCCCTTTTAAAATCCTGTTTACGCGCCTGGCCTTACCTCCTCTTTTTTGCACTCTTGCTTTTGTTAAGGACTCGTTTTCGATGACCATTAGTCCGATCTATATGTTTTATTCATTAAACTGTGTCCTATGAATTCTTGTTTTCAGAAAATAATATTCAAAAAATCTCACTTTGGTTATAACGAGTATATAAGTCAATAGGGAGAAGATTTTTGGACAGTCTGTATAATTACGAAAATATCAGAAGTTAAAAATATTGATTTTCAAAGTTGCGTCGACCTTGTTTCGCCGAATTTACTGCACTTCAGAAATCAGAGTCAATTTAGGCCGTAGATATAACAAGCTAGCTGTATACAAATACCCTATTCTCGTCTACAGGACATAAAGATTTATCCCCACCTTTGCACATGGGCACTCTTTTGGTCTCATTGTGCTTTCTGAATCAGAATATGTTGTCTCGTCATGAGAATCTGTTGTATCGTCATGAGAATCTGTTGTATCGTCATGAGAATCTGTTGTTTCGTCATGAGAATTTGTTGTTTCGTCATGAGAATCTGTTGTTTCGTCATGAGAATCTGTTGTTTCGTCGTGAGAATCTGTTGTTTCGTCATGAGAATCTGTTGTTTCGTCATGGGAATCTGTTGTTTCGCCATGAGAATCTGTTGTTTCGTCATGAGAATCTGTTGTTTCGACACCTGTTGAGAAGAATAAATTGTTATATAAGTCAAGCAAATAGCGAAGCACTACTTGAATAGGGTGGTTGATCGAATCTGGTTTAAAAAACACTGTGGTTCTTTGAGTTATCATATAAAATATGTTCTGTTAATTTTGACAATGTTGGTTTACTCAGCTGATTCAAAATAAAAACATTATCTTGGTCAATCTTAAGTAATAATCTCTTAGAACATATGCAGTAGAACTTTAAAGGACAATTAATCATGATAATTATTTCAAACTAAGATGATATTATGTACGAAATATGTATTGATTCGTATTATACAAATGGAAACAATATAGTGGCTGTACCCTGTTCTCTCAACAGAATCAGTGACGTTATTATTCGTCAAATTAAAGTTTATTGATCTATGTTGCTAATTGACAGCAAGCAGCCATTGATGTAACACATGTACAAAACACACACAAAAGCCGTCATAGCATAATAAGATACAATAAAATAAATGGTATAACAATTTAGAGGACTAGGGTTCAAAGCCAGGTTGCGACAATTTTTTTCTAAAAATTCCCCAAAAATCAGGACTCTTCACCTGATTATACCCAAAACTCGAAAATTGATTAACGATAATTTCCGTTTTAATTGTTGTCGCTATTGACAATTCGAGGCAATAACTGCACACGCAATACGTCGAGGTTCCCCGTGCGTAATTGGGGGATAACCACAGGATTGAATACATTGAATTATATAGAGAAATACATCCTAGCTGTATACTAATAGTTATCCCCGCATTTTAGTCTCCGTTCGTTAAAAAGAATATTTCATATGTAATGTGTTCTACCTTATTAACCCATTTATAACAACAACACTACTGTGCTTATAGACCAACCTTTTTCCAACTGCTTGTGGTCATATTTTGACTTTTTGATGTATCTTTTTCTATTTCTTTTTTATCTATTTCTTCCCAATTTATAAAAAGGCGTTGACTTCAAACTTTATAAATACAATTTGTAATTTTCTGCATTAACTCTTTCTGGCCCGAGCGACGTTCCATGCGTTCTTTTGGCGTCGGGGCTATTAATGAGGGTTCAATTGGCTCCTGACTGACCCTTCCCATATATGTTGGATTTTGTAAAAACAAATAAAATCTTAATCTTGTCTAGTCTTTTCAAAATGACAACCGATCAATGGACAACGAGGAAACAAAGATAGTGTTACACCTGCGTCAGTAAAAGGGCGAAAACTCCGTTTATATTATATATACCGACTCAAACATTACTTTTTTGAAAAGGAAATAAAACTTTGCGTAACAAGCATTTTGTCGGCCCTTCAACTTACCTAACACATAGGAGACAACTCGGGGACAAACTTAGCCTCGATGTCTCTGATTGAAAAAAGTTCTGACTCGGCCCTTTTTTCACCCATCAGTTCCAGTTGGAAGTAGGACAGTCGAATCTAAAATGAATGTCCTTCAGATGACATTCGTCAAAGGACCCTGAGTTTGGTATTTGTCAAGGCCAGGTCAAAGGTCAAGGTGCACCACTACTTCGGTGACATGATTCGCCGACCGGGTATAATTGACATCCAATCATCCAATTTGACAATGGGCAGCTACAGGACAAAAGTGTAGAGAATAACACGTGATAATAGTTTGTGTTGCTCATTTCGTTTATGAGATTTGATTGCTCCTATTAATATATCGAGACCGCTCTTAACTCTTTGATTATTCAACCGATAAAAATGTCACCCGGTACAGCGCTCACACTCAAGACAAGCAAGTGATTATATGCTGGAACGAAGAGCAAGCAAAAGCAAAGCAAATTTCACTCAGGTTGGCAAGCTCTTTAAAAAATAAGAAAATTGAACACGAGTCGATTAAACTACTAACGCTGATTCAAATCAGATTCTTCTACGTTTTCTCTTGTTTTCAGTTCGAGTGTTTCCACTGCGTCTGTTGTATCTTCATCTGAAACCGAAGTACCTGAAACCGTTGTGCCTTCATGTGAATCGGTTGTGTCATCATCTGACTCTGTTGTGCCATCATCTTGGCTTGTTACGTCTTCGGTCGAGCCAGTTGCACTTTCACTAGACACAACAGATGAGTGAGTGGTCATGTCAGTCTCGGTCACATCACGCTCTACTTTGTCCAAAGCACGGATTAGAAGCTCCAACATTCTTCTACCTGTAGTATAAAGAAATATTAGGACATTAATACAATTACAGACAATCTTGTCTAAAAAAAATGCCACCAATTAGCATAATTTCATTATAGGTAAGTAGTTTTAAAAGAGAAGTCAATTATAATTTAAAAGTAAAAAACTAATATAGCCAATCCAGACTGCCAGTTTTTAATGCAGTTTTTTGTTTTATACAGGTGGTGTTTAAAGCAATGTGACTGTTTATTCCAAACCTTTATGATAAGGTTAACCCGTCGTTAAAACATTTAAGAAAATCACATATGTGAAAATTGATTTTTTGAGTGTTAAAAAACACATTTTTGCAATGTCTAATTTGATACATATGCTATTTGCATACAAGCAATGCATCAAATAAGACCAAACCTGACAGAGTAATAAACTATAACTTAATTATAAGAACAACTTACAGGAAAGTTAAAGGCCAGTGTTGGGTTGATTTTTCTGGATACTTTAGACATAGGAGGGGTAGTGTGGATTGGTCAGCGTTATGGTTAAGGTTTGATGTTAAGTAGGACCCAGTCCGTTACTTTAGACGTAGGAAGGGTCGTGTGGATTGGTCAGCGTTATGGTTAAGGTTTGATGTTAAGTAGGACCGTGTTCGATGTTCGTTCAGAAGGTCCGTTGTTCATGATGTTATTGTTGGAAAAGAATGTTCATTGTTTCGAATAGGATATTTTGGCATGTTCTAAATTGTATTAACTTTAATATACATACTCTTCACGTTAGCTAAGACTTCTGTGCACAAAATGCACGTCAACTAATTCCCAGCTACTTCTGACATGCATCTCCACGGAATTTATTCAGTACATATATTAGTCTAGATCCAAGCTTACTTTACTACGCCCCTACGTGAATTCATGCTCGTGCACATTTTAGCCCAGTATAAAGCTAGCTCTAAATGCACTCTGGTACCGAAATTTACATTCTACCTTTTGAAGTACATTACACAGGTACTTGCCTATTCAATCTAAATTGAATCTAAACTTGTTTCGATTAAAAAAGGGTCGTTTGAACAACGGACTCACTTTCGTGTTTTTAACAGCAAATATTTGGAAAAAAGGAACGTCTGAACTACGGAACAGACCCGTGATGTTTAGATACGAGCCTTTAGTGGAGGTAATTAATTTAATTCAACTTATTTGAAAAGGATGAACAATTAGGCATTGCTGCTACTCTTACAACAGCCCTTTGATAAAATACAAGACCGATTGTTCTCTCTCTCTCTCTCTCTCTCTCTCTCTCTCTCTCTCTCTCTCTCTCTCTCTCTCTCTCTCTCTCTCTCTCTCTCTCCCTCTCTTTTTTTCTTTAGTAAAAGAAACCAGTTACACGTAAAGTCTGTTCTTGGTAGATGTAAAATCGCAGTGAAGTGGGTGATCAAACTTAGCGTAGATGAACATGTAGACCAACATTATATGATTTTAACTGCTTAGGCACAAACAATATTGTATATAACCATGCTATGATATTGAGATCCATGAAAACTCACATGGCCATCGCAAAGCCACATGTTTCATCTTTATAAATGGTCAGTAGAATTGAACTAGGGTATGACAAACACCATTATAACAAACATGGCTGCCCAATATATAATGCATCATTCAATGTGACAGTCATTATAAACAAACATGGTGGCCAACAAAAAACAATAAATCATTAACCGGTAGCAATGGTGATTAGCATTTCGGCGAAAGGCTTTGTGAGCACATTCGAGTATCGATAAATATTCATAAAAAAGATGGTCAGTACACTCAGAACATAGTTGTCAGTAAGAACCATGAATCATAGAATTAACGAAAGTATTAATATATAAATGCACACACATGGTGATATAAACTGGTATGATTAACAGGGTTAAATGAATAAATTAATGAGAGTTAGGTTGAGTTCTTAAAAAAATCCAAGGCCGCTGATTCAAAAGTACAAAATCTAGTCAACACTCGAAATGCTGACGGAAAGGAGTTCCATGACGTCGCACCACTGTAAGAGAAAGACATTTTGAAATTGTCCATATTCGGAAGCGGGGCAACAAGATGAATTTTTGTGTGAGGTTTGTAATTTGAAAAGCTCAAGTAGACTAGTAGGTGCCTGTTCATGTATAATTTTAAATGGATGAAGACAGTCGTGTAAGTGTACCTTACTCTCAACGGAAATAATGTTAAAGGTCTCGCATAGGATCCGACAATCAGAAGATTAATTAGTATTGATCCTTTTTATAGCTCGTTTTTTAATGGGCGAGAGTTATTTAATGTGAGTTGGATAGGTATGACCCCAGACTGACGTGCAGTTTTCAAAATAGAGTTGGATGTATGCGAAATAAGACAACTTCCAAGTAGCCATGTCAATGAAGTTTTTAATGCAACTTAGCTTTTTGGAGAAATGCGATTTAAAATCATATCAATATGGTCACACCATGTAAATTTGTATCCCAAACAATACCTAGAACTCTGCGATAAGAAACCTGAGCGATAGATACATTCTCAAGGTTATATCAAGGGAGAAAGAATGAAGTCGCTTTCTTTTTTGACGAGTACAAACAAGAATATATGTTGATTTCAAAGCGTTCGCAAGCATAACATTTGCGTCACATCATAATCTGAGAGCGTTTAAAGATATATTTAAATTCTAAGAGAAAGTGTCAACAGAAGAAGCCGTTGAAACTAGAGTAGTAATATCTGCAATAGATGACACTCCGATGAGTGAATAGTGAGAGGAAGATCGTTTATGTAAATGCTGAAAAGTAATTGTCCAAGGATGGGAGCTTGTCGAACACAATAGGAAATTGACAACAACTTTGATTTAGTAGATTTGATGCAAACTGATTAAGTCCGATTTAAAAAAATAAGATTTAAAAAGTTTCAAGGTATGATAGGTGTTTCTGTAATGTCTCAGCACAAAAAGAAGTTTGCGATGATCAATCATATCAAAAGCCTTAAAGAAATCCACAAAAAACGAGACCCGCAAACTCGCTTTCATTGACTGTTTCATACAACTGTTCCGTTATGTCTCACAGAACGGTTTCGCAAGAACGCTCCTTTCCAAACGCCAATTGACAAGAATAAAGAGGATAATAAGTTCCAAGAAAAAGTGCAAGATTTTTATTAATATGTTTCTCAAAAAGTTTACCAAATGCTGAGAGCACGTGCTGATAGTATGGAGTATTTGTAGATAGTTAGCTAAGTGGAAAGGTTATTGTGAAATATTTTTTAGTCTGGTTGATACCTTCGTGTTTCTGTCCCATTTTCTTCTGGTTGCGATTCTTTGTGCCTTCTTTGGGATCGTTTGGACTCCTTGTGCCTTGTTTGTGATCGTTTGGCCTCCTTGTGCGTTGTTTGTGATCGTTTGGACTCCTTGTGCCTTGTTTGTGATCATTTGGCCTCCTTGTGCCTTTTTTGTGATCATTTGGACTCCTTGTGCCTTCTTTGTGATCGCTTGTATCATCATCTTGGCTTGTTACGTCTTCGGTCGAGTCAGTTGCACTTTCACTAGACACAACAGGTGAGTGGGTTGTGTTATCATCTGACTCTGTTGTGTCATCATCTTGGCTTGTTACGTCTTCGGTCGAGTCAGTTGCACTTTCACTAGACACAACAGGTGAGTGAGTTGTGTCATCATCTGACTCTGTTGTGCCATCATCTTGGCTTGTTACGCCTTCGGTCGAGCCAGTTGCACTTTCACTAGACACAACATATGAGTGAGTGGTCATGTCAGTCTCGGCCACATCACGCTCTATTTTGTCTAAAGCACGGATTAGAAGCTCCACCATTCGCCTTCCTATAATATAAAGATGAATCTCAGAAAGTGAGTACAAATACAGTCAATCTTGTCTAAAAGACCACAACAAAGCATTGGGAATATGTTTATTATAGGCAAGCGGTCTTAAATGAAAATTCAATCAATGATTATAGGGTAAAAAACTAGTATGGCCAATCTAAACTGCCAGTCTTTAAGCCAGGTTTTTGTTATATACATATGGTCTATAAAACAATGTGACTGTATTCCCAAACATTTATGATTAGTTAAACCAGGCGTTTGAACATATAACATATTAAAAAGACCAAAGAGTCGATTTTAGACTTGATAAAGAACTATGTGCATCCCTCACAATAAAAGAAATGAAAAGGTTGAGATTGTACAAGTACCCAGGTGTCATGATTCATGACAAACTGATAAGACATCAACACGCTCCTCTTGTCCTATAGAAAACGAACCAATGTTTGTACTTCCTTACAAAACCTTAGATGTTTTAATACACTTTTTCGTATAAGTATATTATAGAAACTGCCTTGATTTTATGTATTACATATTGGTGTGATAATTGTGCTTCTTCTGATCAAGTCATATTTGATCGCATAATCAGGAAAGCCAGTAAAGTCTCATCACACTCTTTTGATGGTATCTTTACTTTATTCAACAATGCATGTGCAAACAAGTTGCAAACTATTTTTTTTATTAATGATTGTCATCCACTTGCACGTGGTCTAAGTGCACCCTTCTACCGAAATGTACACTTGACCTTATTTAAGTACACTACTACTAGATGCCCCGTTCTCCGAACGTTTAAGACGTGTAGGACGGGAAAACGCAAGAACGACGGCTCAATTTTTAATCTTCAAGAACGCAAAAATTAGGCTTTAAATCAAAAAAAAATATCGCTACATGATCCGCAACACATGAAACTATAAGAAAGGTATCATTTTTCGATTCAAAACTTCCTAGAAAAACGTGTATATACCCTCCGTTTTAAACTTCCTAGCTCCATTATAATAAGATTACACAGGTACAGCATTTTCTTACCATCGCTGTTCTTTGTTTCCAGATTTCTGGCTTCAGTCACAGAAATAACGCAGACGATGACCGCCACGAGACAGAGTGAGAACTTCATGGTACACAGTAAATCTGGGGATTAAGGTAAACATTAAATTCTAAAATTTCCTTCATGTTTTGACAATAGAGCCTTTTCGGCTGTACTGGTACTGGTAAAATGAGGTATATGCGCCTAGCGAGGAGATCGGGATATTTCACCCCTTTATGAGAACCAAAATGCTCTAGAGATGCACTATTTATAGCATATTTTCAAAAAGTCATTGATTTGAGACAAGCCGAGGTTGTACCACTCACGTTTTTAAAATCTTGGCTACGCGCCTATAGGTGTATAACATACAACCATTCCATGCGTTGTTCTTCGTTCAAACTTTAGCCCAATGTAATGACATTATAAACAGATATGAAATTATGAACTGAGTAATTAAATTCAAAAGTGTCTCATGATTTGTAAATGTGGTATAAGAAAGAACGATGACCATAAGATCATTGTTGGCGTTGTTTCTACGATTTCCCTGGATATCTAAGGCTTCACTGGAAAAGATCAAAACGCCGATGATCAACAAAATTAGTATTCAGAAGTTTAGACTATATTATTGAGAGTTTTCCAAATTGTAATACAACTGCACAATGATTGATTGATTGATTTCTTTATGTCTTTATTTGTATGCTCATTTGCCCATACAAAGCAAGTTACAAAACCATCAGACAAAAAACATAAACAATTGAAAATTTGTTACATTTTAGACATCATTTAAAACAATCTACTTAAATAACTTTAGCTATCCTTTCCTATCATTCAAATTGATGCACAAATCATTAACGGAAAAAAATGAAGATAGATGATGAGACTGGAAGAGGCCGGCGAATTGAATGGTCTTCCAAGATCTTCATACCCTGATCTGTTAACATATCTTTATTTCTTGTCGGATTTTCTTAAGTGAAACATCTAAGCAAAAAAAGCCTAGACCGCTACATCAGCACAAAGAGAAGATCAGAGATGTCTACTGATTTATGGCGCCATAGATGCTTGGAACCAGGGCCGTTCGGAATGGGGTTAGGTAGATCAACTGACCTGAGGCAATGGACCTATTGTACAAAAATAGTCGGTCAGGCGCGTAGCCAGTATTTTGAAAAGGGGGACAACCTCTAGAGACTTTTTGAGCGAAATTGGTAAGGGCACATTTCTCATGTTCCCCCTGACTACGCGCCTGGTTTTAGTGTAACTTCAGAAAATCAACTTTGATGTCGTGTAATATTTGTTGTATTTGTGTTAAATGTTACATGTAACATGACGTACTAATGTCTTTTCAAGCTGAAATTGCAAGGCTTATCAGTAATATTGTGAACGTAATAAAAAACAACACTCGTTTACTTGTATATGTGAGACACCATAAGAAAACATCTTACATCCCTTAATCTACGAAAAGAAATTAATTGATTTAAGATCATTGTACTTGGTGGACATATCCTTGTGGGATGCATTGAATATTAATCTCAATTCTTTTAATAATATTCACCCCCCCCCCCAATTCAAAATCATGGCTATGCGCCTTTCTATACCATAAGCTCTGGTAAATCAATAAATGTTCAGCACAATTTTAAACATCAGTAATTCAGAGATTGATAAGACAGAGAAGATGATGATAGAATTTCATAAAAGGTTATCAAAAATATTTGTTACAAATTTAGATATTGAATACAATGAAGAACCTGTAAAGTTGAATTGGTATAAGACTGTATGCAAACAATTGCCCTTAAATACCAAGCCGTTTAAGGAAAAAATGAAAAAAAAACTTAAGCCTTCAGTCTACATTTTCTTAGTTATCTAAATCGCGTCCAGTTAATTTAAAAGTAAGAAAAATGTCGCAAAAAGAAATATCATAGGAAAAGAATTAAAAATATGAAAACGTTCCTTTCAAAATAAAATAAAATGACATGAATGGACCTTTTGCTAGATTACCCCTATATCTAAACAATACCATGCACAATTAACTGAATAAAAATAATTAATTGACAGACAATAAGGCAAACAAGAAAATAAAAAATTAATTTCTTAGAAGGTAAATCCAAGTATTTGTTACAAATTTAAGGATCTTGTTAAGAAAATTAATAAAAATCATTTGTGGAGTTTAATAATTCAAGTCTAGTTTCTTTCTTAGAGTTAAGCTATCAGCATCCTTATTGTGTAATTCTGCAAAAACCTGATACAAAGTTAAATCGTTTATATCCATTCTTATTCCATTTCAAAGTCTGTGTCTGCAGAACAAAAAGATTGCAATCAACAAAACTGTAAAGAAACCCAACTCAGCACAGAAACGCAAGGGAATTATAATACAAATTATTATCTTTCGATTCAAGTTCAAATCGTTTTTTTTGCATGTGATATTACGACTGCTATTTTCTAATCTCATGGCTTTGTAGTACCTTTCAACCTCAGTTCTAAAAGACAGACACTACATATATAAACCGTTTTTTGCACTTTTACATTAACGGTATGGTATTTATTTGCCAGTTTGCATACAATCTCATATAGATTGTACTTAAAAGGTTATAAATGCTATTAATATATATATATTTTTTTTCCATTTATTATATTCTATGTATATGTATTTTAATACTTTTATTTACATGTTTAGAATTGTAAACCGCCTGGAGCCACTAGGG
>JAUUEB010496711.1:0-10491 GCA_032362205.1 Clione limacina
AAAGAACTATGTAATCATCAACTATACCAGTAATTTAAGCCAAAACACGGCCGTTTTTAAACAATATTAAGAGAAAACAGATTTTGGCGCAAAAATAGCATTTTGACGTCAGCCCGCTACCCCTAAACATTTTTTTATATTTTTTTAATAGAGATTTATATGTTTTGAGTATCGTTTTATGTCAATTAAATGTCAAGCCAAAAAGATGTAAGTCAATAAACATTTATTTTCTGAAATTTTTAGAATACCTAATATTAGGAATGTTTTAGGTTTTTTGACGTCCTTCCTGCCCCTTTTAATGTTTTTTAAGAATTTTATAATATTTTGTTAGTGGAGAACAGTACGTTATGAAAAGCCATTATATGTTTATTAAATCAATACCAGACTGTAATAAAAAATGTTTAAAAAGATGTTAACGTCACTTCACCCCCCCTCCTAGATATTTTTTCATCATTTTTTAATTAGTTTTTCGTTTTTATCGTATTGAGGCCCGTTGAAATATTGATACGCCCTTAATTTATGTGAGAAGCGACCCACCCTAATATACATTGCATGAAATAAGTTGAATTTGATAACCTTTTGATGTAATAAATGATGATTCTTTTTTATTTGCGGCTTTAAGTTCAATAGAAAAAATAAATGGAAATAGTTAGATAGATATCTGCATTTAGTTTTCAGTGACATCTTTGGAATTTGTTGCGATTTTGTGTTATATCTGAGCTTAGACTATACTACTTCATGTTTCTTAGATCCAATGATAAATGTAGACATGCGTTAACAGGACTGAACTTATAAGCAAACACAGTTTAAAACAACATCTTTGAGAGGTATCTTAAATGCCTTTTTGATAATCAGAAGAAACAAAGTCTTGCAACAAGATCCAAATAAAACCGGAATAAGAATACCAAATTTCGCTGAAAACTAGATGCAGATGTATTTTACTTTTTTTTTAAAATCAAACTTTAAATTCGGGGTTTAAAAAAGAATCAATTTACATACTCTTTTACTTTAGTTTAATACAATGAATTGACCAGCCAGTCAATATATTATCAGCTACCAGTGTAAACCATCAACCAACCTGCTATGATATGGGTTTGGTAGGCAAGATTGAGAAAAAGGCAGCAGTTTGACTTGTGATGTATGCAATGAAACATTAGCTAACATCGGCAATGAAAAAAAAATCTGAAGTATGATATGACTGGAAATTAATATACAATCCTCCGGTCTCTGGCGCCCACTTTCATAATACAGTCAAACAATTATGAAAACTCTATTAACTAGATTGGCGTGATTCACTACCTCCATATCTACACAATACGTGAACGCAGTTTTAACTGACATGTTCTCACTAAAAACATTGAATTATCCCAGATGTTTGAGACCTGCAGCTGTATTGGGAGACCCTTGGCTCATTATACTCTCGGATGGGAGTGATGTTGCATATGGTTGTGCAGCATATGTGAGATGGAAGTGCCAATATGGATCTATCATAGTAAGACTGACTATATCCAAATGTAGAATAGCACCCTATGACGAAGTGAGTACTCCAACAATGGAGTTAATTGTGCAGTTCTGTCCAGGCGCTGTAGGAGAGTCATCATGAAAGAAATTAGATACAAGTTTGAACGTGTCTTTCATCTAGTAGACTCTAAAACAGTCTTAAATATGATCAATGAAACCGGCTATCGGTTCAAAGTCTATGAAGGGGTGAGGATCGGTGAGATCCAGTCAGCAACCAATGGGAGCATGTCGGAGTGAGCAGGGATGCCAGGCGCTAAGAACACAGCTGACACTGGCTAACTCGAGGAAGACCACCTGGTGAATTGGATAGCAACTCAGATTGGTTCAATGGACCACCCATGCTTCACGAACCTCTGGAGCAGTGGGTTATTAGACATGGAAAAACAGTTTATGACAGGCTGCCAGGTGGAAAGAAACTTGTCAAAACGTGTGTAGCAACCACTGGGAAATCAAGAGGCTGTATTTGATTGTAGCAGGGTCAGTAACTTGCATGCAGCTTTGAAAATGAATGTCATAATTCTTTGAAATGCCCGTCAAAAATCCTTCAATGGTGGACGTATTTACAACTTAAATCCTACTTTGATGGCTGAAGCTGAAACACTTTTTGTTAAAAAAGCACAGAGTACTGTGCCAATGGAAAGTTCTGACTACAAAAGGCTCAATCCAGCCAAGAAAGAAGATGGTGTTTGGATCATTGGTACAACTGGCTTGGTGAATCATAATCCCCCTGGGTCATATTCATACCAGCTTGCCCATTTTCCTACCTACTCAAGGTGATTTTACAAAGGTAGTCATGAAAGCTGCACATGACAGAGCACACAGGGGAAAAGATGTTACTCAGGCTTCATTCAGGGGAAAGGTTTGGACCCCATCCGGGGCAAAACTGGCAAAGTCAATCATCAATAGATGTCAACTCTGTAGGCTGCGTAAACCCTCTTTAATGCAGCAAGAAATGGGAAGGTTACCCATAGAGATAACTACCCCTGCCTCACCATTAAATTTTTCAATGATGGTATCCAGAGCTGTGCATATCGAATCTACGTTTGGATATGACACAGACAGCTTCATGTTGACCATGAGGAGGTTCGCCAGCATAGAGGATGGCCGCAAAAGCTGTTCAGTGACCCTGGATTTCAATTGGTTGGAACCAAGAGGAAACTGATGGGAGCTATTTGTTTAAAGCGGAAGTGAAAATGGTTTAGAGTGATCCTCGGCACACCGAACGCTCCATGGCAACAAGGAGCAGTTGAATCACTGGAGCATTGGACATTACAATACACAACCAGAGACTTTCAGTACCTGAGTTTATGACTGTGTGCTCTGAAGGTGCTAATTTGGTGAACGAGCGACTTTTGGGTTTGTTACCCGCCTTAGATTCTTATATCAACGTCTTGACACCAAATTGTCTTCTACTTGGAAGGGCTTCAGCATTCAACCCCAACATTTGGAGACCTGACTACTCCTTGAAGACCAGAATCTCAACTTGTTAGTTCAATAACAGACCAGTTTGGTAGAAACTAAATGGAACTGTTTGCACCTAGTCTGGTATATCGTCAAAAGTGGCAGGAGCAACAGAGAGAAATCCAGATAAATGATGTCGTTCTCATCCAAGAAAATATAGACTGGGAATTGTGAAAGAGACAGCCCCATGGAAAGATGGTATAATGAGTTTAGTCACTGTTGGATACACATTTTTTAGAGCTGGTGAGAACACACATGAGTACAGAGGAAAAGGCTATGAAAGTGAAAAGAAGAGTACAGAGATTAGTTATGTTAAATCCTGTAGAGGAAAATAGGGAAATGCTATTGTTGTCAGATTTTCAATCATCCAATTGTCTTTGGTTAAGAAGAGATCTTCAGATTGTTGAGTATCATACTGATACTTTGGATTTCCATTTCGGGTTCCTATCATATCCACCCGGGCCCTACGGTGTATTGGTTTACATTGTTTTTCCTTCTTTCTTGATGTGGTACTTAACCCTCATTATTTTCCTTTCTAGGTATATGCACTAGTTGTGTGCAGTGTTTTCACTAGATGTTGTGTACCAACCCCGTGTCTGTACCTTTTATGACTGCTTGATTCTCGAATACTCCACTATCCACTAGTACAGGAGACGGCACAATGTAATTTGATGTTTCACTAATTATCAATATAGTAAACTTATGTAGTGGTAATAAACTATAAATATCAAAAGTACTTATTCAAGACATAACTAATGATTAAGTTAAGTCGTAAAGTAGATATTCCATTTTTCCCCATAAAAATCTAAAGTTAAAGATGTTTCCTTTGCATTATATTGAATGTAAGAATATTGGTGATGAATGTGCTCAGTGCGTATAGTAGCTTTGCATGGTATAACTATTTACCCCTTATTAGCATGTTTGTATTACCCTTTTTCTGTGGTGAAATGTATTTACCCAATATTTAGCTTACTCCTACTTACACTAGTCGTTTGTTGTTTTGTAACAGGTTTTGACAACTACTTAAAGATCAAGAGAAAATAGAGAATTACAATCCAAGATCTTATGTTCCTTCATTGTGCCTCAGTGTGAATTGTCTTCACCCAGAACAGCTGATCTGTTTTCTAAGATCTAATCTATTGATTTGGTGTCAGAGGATTAGGCTTACCTTTTCTCAATAACGGTCATCATAGTTGGACATTTGCGGAAATCAGCACAACAGCTTTTTATTATTTAGCCTCTTTCAAACGATACAGACAAAACGCGTATAAAGAATTGTTTTGCATGGAAACGAATTTTTTGAAGGGGACAATTTAGAAAATAAAAGTTAATGGTGCAATTTCTAGCATTTTTAGACTCAAATGGGTGGGACCCCCCCCCCCCCGACTGGGATACGCGTCTCAAACCAAGACGTTACTCTTGTCACGTCACAATTCATCATTCATAAGAAATGTTTATACAACGTATACTGACATAAGCAAACACCAACGTGAACCAAGACTATATATTACTTACAGTGCATATATTGGTTGGTATAGAGGTCGCTTTTTCGAGAATTGTATACTAATGTATGGTGCTCCAGTGAAAAGCACGAATACTAACAATCCCATACAATACCATTCAGTTTCTAAATAGCTAGCTTACGATACTTTTGGGTGATCTTCAGATTTCATGTGTGCTTTTTATCGAACGATATTTGTAAGTTATAAAAAGTTAAATGTTAAATTATTTACAAGATGTCTTCCACCAGGCCGAACCACTCACCCCCTGCTAAACATAAGCTCTCAAATCAGTACTTTCATTTCATTTAAACCTTGGCGCAGAAAAAGAATCCTAAAAATTATGTCTTGGCAATGAACAGAAATTGCAAACATTCTTAACTTAAGGCGTTTATAATATAAAACTTTACGAATAAAAGCACGAAGTCGTATTTGTACACATATAAGCAGAATAGGCTTTTTTTAAACTTGTAAACATACAACATTTTGGGGTAGCAACTTTGCGTTCGTCCTCTGCCACTTTTGATTATGTGTAAGATACAATTACATGAATATGTAAGTTAGCAAAAAAGACGCATTGGATTGAGACATATTCTAGTGTTCTTTATCTCATTTTTTAACAAAACACATCAGAACAAGATACCCAGTTGTAACGACAAAATCAGATTTGCTTGAGCCATATTATTTGCCAAGGCTTAGTGACTTCCATGTTCAATCTCAAATATCTTGAAACGCGGGACTTAGTTTAAAGTGACCTATTAATCTACACAGTATCCATAACCTATAATGTACTTTGCCGAAAAGCGACAGCCGACATGCCGTTTGTTCGATATCACAAAAGTTCCAAATCAATCATTGGTAAACTATTTCGTATTCAACAAAGGAATCTAAACAGGAAATAAATAAAGATTATGTTAAAAATGAGAACAATATTTATGAAAACTGACCACCCTGGAGTTCGTACTTTCGTGTACTTTGATTAGACAATGACACATAGGTAGGTTTAATTAATTAACTGTGTAGTTGTTTTATAGAAATTCTCATAGATATATTTTTAAATTAACTGTTGTTGGAAATTGGGTTCCCCCTGCTTCCAGACACATTTTTAAGAGCAGGTGTTGTGACAAAACCAAAATTACTTTAAAAATATCTCATTCTATTAATAACTTACCAGGTATACATTTTACTTCAAGAGCAATTTGACTCGGCCTTGGATGCATGACGTTCAACACATACGGTTTAAGTATCCTTCCATACAAAAAATCGTGTAGAGTTTGCCAACTAAGGGCTTTGAAAAATGGTTTGATGGTTTGCCTGGTCAGTTGAGAATCAGTACTTTGTAAACAAGATGATGTGTACTCGTGATGGGTTCTTCTACCTATTGCGTTTTCTGAGTATTTTCTTTGCTTTGGAACATAGAGCGTATATCTATCGATTAACATGAGATCGTCTTCACCAGGACATTGAGGACTTTTAATTGTTAGGTCACCTCCAGTAAATCTAAACTCGACATTTCCTTTAGATTTTCGATCAACAGTTTTCTTACACTTGTCATCAAGAAAAAACTCTGTTGAAAGAAGGTTGATATGCATTACATAATTATATTGGGTTTAAATGTATGCAAAATCTTCATAATAAGATAAACAATATATTTATCTATTTGTGGCTGTGTATAAGCAATGGCTTAACATCAACAGTTTAGCAAAGTATTGGTTGATAATACCGGAGAGAACAAAATATAGAGAGAGCGTAGGCTCGAGTAAACTGCTCTTTGAAAGTCACCCCAGACGATTGACTGTCCCATCGGAGCAATTTATGCTATCGCGGCGGGAAGCGCTGGCAACCACTGTAACCAGGACTGAGTAAACAATCCGCCTTACCGTCAAATGCGGGTAAAATTCGGCCCTGGCGGATAAAATCCAAAAGCTGTCCGCCAGATTGGCGGGTGAAAAAAATTCCTTACTGATGAACGGATAACATCACTAAAGAAAGTGACCACAATACGGATCAATTTACTGTCATATATTTTTGGGATAAAATCATGCGGATGTTCCCCCTATCGAGTACCATAATTGCTTTAAAATGCACTATTTATTTTCTATTTTTCAAAACCTTTACCTCGCTACGCTCTGCTTATTGCATATCTCCCCGGCCAAAAAATTACTTACTGATGAACGGATCATATTACCAAAGAAAATGATCACTGTACGAGTCAATTTACTCTCATACATTTTGGGGATAATATTATGCGGAAGTCAATCCCCCCTCATCGGGTACCAAAATTGCTCTAAAATGCACAATTTAGCTTTCACATTTCAATTTTCGCCTCGCTGCGCTCACCATGTTACATAATGCCGCCAAACAAAAATCCTTTGCTACACAACTGATGAACGGATCAAATTGCCAAATAAAGTGACCACTGTACGAGTCAATTTACTCTCATATATTTTGGGGATAAAATCATGCGGATCTCCACACTAGTCTCTTCCTCCAAGAAAAACTTTACCCCCCCCCCTAAACAGTCCTACACTCCTTAAATCTTCAACATCAACCCAGTGGAGCAGCAAGCGGGTCACATTTACATAGCAGAAACAAAGATACACTTGAAATACAAATCAATCATCTCTGTGTGTAATTGACCGACTCATAACGAAAAAACCCCTCCCCCCAAGTCAATCATCCAAATTAAACCCCAGACAGGCCACCCATCCTCCCTTCCCAGCAACGCCGAAAACACCCACATCATGCATGTATGCTCGACTAACATTTCTCAATATCGAACGAGGCATTTATTTCTTAGTCGTGAAGTCCGTCTCCAAGTTGCTCGATCCATTGTTCTCGCTGCGGCTGCACGTGCATGCATCTATTCCCAGCGATTAGCCGTAATCCCATCGCATCCTCATACACACAATCTACAACATACCTGAAGCTCGCTTTCCGCAAGCGCACGCAGAGGATGGGAGTTTGTTCTCAATGGCGGCCTTGTCGCAGGCTGGTTTCCAAGTTAGTATGATGGTACTGGCTACGTCACACCTCTAGTGGTATACCACATGTATGTGAAGAATTGATGGAGCAGGTTTGAGGGAGTAGAAGGAGAACTTACTGCATTGAAGAGCAGGCTGCCTTCCACAAGAGCAAGTTGCCTCCTTTGCGCACACGCACTCGCCGTTGTTACGTCCGCAGCAGACCATTGTTGATGCTTGTAGAATTGGGGTGAAAGGTGCGGGTGGGTGAATATACAAATGGATCGCTATCGAAGATGTATTTTGACAGTAGAGTTGAAGATGAGTGTGTGCTTTTGTGATGATTCAGAATTTCAAAAAGAGCTCCCAGGCACGTCTTTATATACACTCGTCTCTCACCTGTTCCAGTCGCAACGATGTAGCTCGATGGGAAGTAGTGCGACTATTCCTGGCCAATCAGAGCGCGCTTGATTACGGTCGCTGCTCGAAGACGAGGCTGACCGCGCCACTTGCTGACTGCGAGATATTCAGATGGCTGTTATTTGTTGGAGATGCAAGGGAATTATCAGATTGATTGTTTGAATTATTTGGGCTTGGTTCATGGGACGATCCTGGTGTCGAAATTGCTAGAGGAGACGTGACTACTTCCGGTAGTGTGGAAAATGAGGGCAAGCGGAACTCAAGAATACGAAAAACGTCGAGGCTAGCTTTGTTGCTAGGATTACATCATTCTATGTATGCACCCGTGCATTTCATTCCCATTAAATAGTCCTGTTCATCTTGCTTTGCATCTAGTCGCGTGGACTCAGGAAAGTCTACACCATGAGTCGACCCAACTCCTCCTGAAGAGATACAATCTGGCTCTTGAGTGTTGCATCCATATCCGTAGACTACATCCGTTAGCTCCTATGGGGCGAAACGGGGCCTAGATCACTTACCACATTATTTTGTAGTGCCTGTAAGAGCACAATCGCATTTTGGTAGTCCCTTCCACCAGTCGACCCTTGCTGCTCGATTCCCCCATCTTTGCCATTAGCAAAATCCTTGATAGCATTCAGTAGGCCTTCATCGTCCTTGAACTCCTCAATCACACGGCTCGCGCCCTCTGGAAGTTGTGCCATCAGACCAAGACCGAGCAAACCCTCAGACCGAGCATCGGCGTAGAATCGTTGTCGGACAAGACGAGCGACTGGCCGTGCGATCTTGGAGATCTTGAAAATCTCATGTCGGACTGAATCGACATCTTTTTCTGCATTTGGTCGCCCAAGATACCGAACTATTGCGACTATTGTGCGACCCAGCTCGATCATGGGATTCTTCATGGTAGTGCTGGGTAGTGGCTTGGATGGAGTAAGCGCTTGTTCTACGATATGGGAGAGGACTGTCGTTTGGGGCGAATCTTGACTACTCTGAGCATGCGAATCCACTTTAGCTCTTTCGTATATGACCTTCTCGATGTTGTGGAAATTGTTTGTGACAAGCTTACAGAGCATTGCCGCTGCTTCTCCGCGTACAGAGGGGTCATCCAGTGTGAGCATGCGACAGCACGCCTGTATTAGTCCTGCGTCCGCAAGTACAACTCTGTTAGCTTCCGGGAAGGTGAGATGTCTCATGAAGCCCGCGGCGGCGTAAAGAAGTGCGGATTTGGCAGTTTCACCGTATTGCAGGATCGCGATCAATGCAATGTGCAGTTCCATAATCTGCACCATATCAGTGCAGACTTCATCTGACATGCCAAGATTGCCGAGAATGACGCAGGAGCACACTGTTGATGGGGCTGCTTTATCCCACGGTGACCGTAGCTGAGCCTCGACTCTTTCAATCACAGGCGTTCGAATGCTGAAGTTTTGCGCGAACGCATCTGTAGAGGAGACTGCAGAGATGGTACCAATCAACTGTGCCAGTAGAATCACTTTGGTATCCTCTGTCCCAGTATGATCAGTGTCTTTGGTGATACCCAGCTCCTGAAAAACTGCATGTATTTCCTCGGGAGTGAGTCGTGCCTCAAAATCCAGCAGGAGAACAACAAGGTCGTCCAGAAGTTTTGGACTTGCGACTTTCTGCTGGAAGTCTGGATCTTGTAAGTAGTGCACTAGGATCGCAGCATATTCTTCATAGTGATCAGGATTATATGTGAGAGCAACTTTCAAAAGACTTGTAAAGGCTTCAAGTGACGTATCATCCTTGAGCTGATTCGCAGTCAGATTGCCAGTACTCCAGGTAACTAGATCGGTTGCATAATCGACAGCCGCTTCCGGTATCTGCTCCGCGGCCAGCAATCTAGAAATTGTTGCATCAAGTCTCAGCATTGCTGCAGCTGCTTTAGCAGGTTCTGGTTCGGTCAGTGATTGTACTCCATATCGGTGATGATTGAAGAGCTTTACCGAAGTCATTGCACAAGTTGAACAGGACTGCCAAGGCAGTTATACACAAAGCACTTGATGAGAGGCAGTCGATCATCTGTTGCATGTTCCTTACAGCAAGCTCTCGGTTCGTATCTAGGCGATCATCAGGACTATGTCTATGCCAAGGGAATTTGTGGTTTGGATAGCATACCATTGTCTGCAACCGAATTGCCTATCACCCGGAGGTACTGCTTCGATAGACTCTTTTGGGGCTCTGTTGCGGAAAGCTGTTGCAGGACGAAGTCAAGAATACCAGTCTCTCGATATGGAGCCTGCCATTCCTCTGTACATTATTAGCGCAAGGTGAGATCCATAGGAACTGGGTTCGTACTTTGCTTTCCCACACTTGTCGCGAAGAGGTCTAAAAAGTTCTGAGCGGACTCAAGATTCCCGGATGCAATTGAAGCCTCAAGCTTCTGAAGAGCAGCTCTCAATGCGGCATTGTGACTGGGCTCGGGCGTTTTGTCTACAAGGATCTCCAACAGCTCCGAATAGAACGTTAATTCTGCATCCGATAGTGCTTGCATCTTTGAGTTTTAAGAAAGAGTCCAAGACACAGGAAAATGTTGAGACTGTGCCTGTTTTTATCGCGCCATGACGTTTGGCGAGGTTCGTGTGAGAATCCAATGAATCAAAGCGACG
>JAUUEB010496722.1:5816-18561 GCA_032362205.1 Clione limacina
CTCTGATACTCGTGTGTTTGTTTGTAATCATATAACCAGGTTGACTCAGAAAGAAACAAACATAAAATAGACACCGCTGTTCTAATTTGCTGATAACGACCCTGAATAAACTCCTAGGGATTCGCAAAAGATTAAAAAATAAACTAAGAAACGGAAATCGAATATAACCGTTCACCGAGGACCACCTCGTGCGAGGCGCATCAGTTATTCCCTAGAATAAATAGACGGCGTGCTACTGTTTCTTATCGGTGAATTTTCAATTTATAAATGAACGACGTCGTAGTATTAACTCATGCACGCTCTGGCAAAAACAGACACCAGTATTCTTTATTCGATCGTTGTAGATATAACTGTTTATACCAGTTATCATCGGTGTCAGGTGTATCGACGATTGTGCTCAGTTGACTAAAAGAGACAGGAAAAGATAATTCGAAAGAACAAAAACTTCATTTTGCATATAACATTGGTGATACCATCGTGTAAGCGATGGTGGTCTGACCGCAGACGACATTTCAATAAGCAAATAACTGCCACCAATAATTTGGAATTAGGTTTGTCACACCGATGATTGAGCTATGTGATATTGAGTGAAACGAGTATACCTGAGTATAGTCAGAACTAAACTTAGTGTAGCAAATTGCGCCTGGTCGTTTTGAAGAAAAAAATATCTAGGTACAAGTATTAGCCTGTTTACTCAATACATACTAATAAAAAATAAAAAATAAACAATTATAAATGTAACCAGCCATTTAAGGCTATCCTGGTTTGACGTGGTCTTCCCACTCATCGGGCCTTGGGGTTGAATCCCGCTCAATCCCAAGGCCTGATGAGTTGGATGACCACGTCAACCCAGGGTACCCTTTAATGGTTGGTTAAATTTATAAATGTTTACGTAACGCGTTCTATGCACTCTAGAATCAAAAGATTTATAATTTAAAAAAAAATGATTCCAAAAGATAGAATGTAACATAATGCTCGTATTCAGCGGAACAACATTATGTTATTTATGATTAAGTTATTAAAAATGCTATTGTAAGTCATGGCCATTTAGATAAATTTATGTAGCAATGTATACATGCATTTGCAGTAATTCTATGTACATATATAGACACACAAAATCTGTGCTAAGGTTTAATTGAAACAAACAAGCATGTGGAGCCATACACTACAACCTAATCTGGTGTAATAGGTAGAAATAGTAGGATGAAACATCTAACGCTAAATGCGTAAGTGAAATATACAATGATGTTTGGTAATTGTTTGATTTTTTCAGCGAAAGGTAACATTGTGTGATTTAAAATAGCATTTTTATTACTGCATTAAAAAATCAAGCGGACAAGAGCAGGACAGAAAATGGATTATTAAAACTGCTAGACTGACAGGCGGATAAACTGTTTTTGAGCAATTATTGCAAAAACACCAACTATATCAATGTCGAACACATTGCGTTTGTCTGATAAGAACCTCATTCTAAACTTCACAAAATAAGTAATACTCTAAGTCTGAATTCGAAAAAAAACGAAAATGATGTTTATATAGAAAAATGTAGCGTGAATGTCTGACACCTGCTTTGAATAATATAACCTTGTTTATACATAATTAAACGAACATAAAATAGATACCACCGTCTTTAATTGTCGATAACGACCCTGAATCAACTCTAAGGGGATTAAACCAAACATTGAAAACTAAACTAAGGACAGCAATCGAATATTACCGTTCCCCGAGGACCACCTCGTGCGAGGCGCATCAGTTACTTCCTAGGTAAACGACGTACTACTGTTTCTCCTCGGGGAAATTTCAATTAACCGTATGAATGAACCACGGCTCAGCAGTATCTCATACACGCCCTGGCAAAAAGAGACACCATTATCCTATACAATCGATGGTGGTGGTGTTTCTGCTCTTTATCTAAGATCAACATCAGTATGAACTTTTCACGTCAGATTTCAAAGCTTGGATTTCAATGCGTATTCGTTACAGATGTGTCGATACGTTGATGAAATGCGATCCGTATTGATTTAACTACAAGTGAAAGAGTTTCAGCAGAAATCTCCGGCTCCCAATTAATTATGTTGTCAAATCGTTTGCCCATAGTGTCAACACGATTGTGTGATAACCAAGACAAGGCGGCTTGGACGACATCTTAGTAGAATCAACATAACTACGTAGTACCAAGGCTGATAAACGGATTACATCATATTGTGTGTCATTGCGTGCAAAAGGTAACACCCAAATGAAAATATCAATTATATTTAAGTTTTTGAAATGAATTTAGAAATCAACGTTTCCTTGTGATCTGAGTGGTGACCGGTATGCTTAATACACACTTTAAACCAAAACATGTTTATGACACGTTTTTATAATTTGTCTGGCTTTACTCTACGAGAAGTCGTATAAAACGCTTGGCCATATATGGGACATTTTCTAATAAACATTGCTGCTTGAACGATAATTTTCCTCTTTTGATATATATGTTATCCTTAAATGTTGCATGTTCCAAATTACACGTAAATCGAAATAGTTTAATTTGCCATAATGCAAGATGAATTAAAACGAAAATGCCCGAGTTAAGTGTTTTTGAATTGTTGAAAATACTAGTTGCTTTAGTAACTTTACGACATATAGATGTAGTTTCACTTTCATTTACCAATGTGGTAATGTCATGATATATTTGTAAAAAAAACTAGCAACGACTGAAGGAGTATAAACGAGGATGTTTAATTGGTAATAAATACATGAAAATATATTTTGAAAGACCATCAATATCCCCATTTACATATATAAATGGTGACAATATTAAATATGCGATCATGGGTTTGACTACCGACGCATTTTTTTCTTGCGGATAAATAATGTGAGATCCAGCTATTTAACGAGATTTACACAATGTATATATGATGTCTGAGACACCTACTGATTCAAATAAGATTTATATACATTTATTTTTTTGCAAGTCTGAAGGTGACTGTATAATTGAGTGTGACGATTTTGAAAGTCACTGTAAGAATAGTTTGTGTGATATTCAAGAATACAGTTAAGAATACAGTTTTGACGAACCGTAATATTAAGATATTTGATGTACCAGTAGAGATATTACAATAATAATTACTCATACTCTTTGAAAAGTCGCTAAGCTCCTAACAAAGAGACACACATTTACATTTGATTAAGCTATTTAAATCACTTACTAATTTACTTGCAGACAAATTAAATTCGATTGTTTCACAACAAACAGTAATGAAATACATGTTTGCCTATTCGTACTAGAGTAAAAAAGTAAGAAAAATGTTTAAATCAGAAGTTTTTAAAAACCTAACACTTGTGTATTAAAGCGACTAAGTACTGTTTGGATTTATTGTGTTCATCATTATTACGTGAATAGACTTACTTATTGACTTATTATAGTTAGTATAGTTACTTATTATTGTGCTCAGGCGCGTATCCAGGGAATGGTTGGAATGTCCCCATCTATTATTATTTTTTACGCAGTTTACACAAAAAAATAAAAATAAAGAATCATGGGGACAAAAAACGAAATGATGGAAAAAAGAAGGAAAAATAAGGAAAAAAAGAAGGACAAAGAAGACAAATGAATGAAATGGAGGGAAATGAAAATGTTGCCTCCTCCTCCATAGAACTTGAAAAAAGGAAAACTCTGCCCCCCCCCCCACACTCTTAAATTTATGATTGTGATCTTTTGTCAAATGATTGTCTTATTTGAATGAGTTGAAAGGTTTAGGCAGGGTGAGGTGGGGGCGCATGTCGGGCACATTTTGTTCCCAATCCCCTTTTTAAAATCCTGAAAACGCCATTGCTTGTGCTTCAATATAACATTTAACCTTTTCAAACAAAAAATCACAAATAATAAACATAGAAACATTTGACATATATTTAAGTTCAAATGCAGACACATATATTATTAACAGATGTATTAAATTCATTTAAAATAAGCTGTACAGCAAACTCAATTTGTTTTGCTATGAAAAATAAAAGCAATACATTGAGAAGACACATTTGATTTATTCGCAACAACTGCGAGAGATAGGCATTTGATACTTGGCATGCCTTCTTCTTGCTCTGTGCGTGAAGACATCTGACTAACTTTTTCATTGATCTAATCCAGCTGTTGGTAATTTTACCTGGAATAGAACTAACCTTTATAACCTCTCTAACCTCTTTAACCTCTCTAACCTCTCTAACCTCTCTAACAACAAAACACAATTTAATCTGCATTTCTAACGGCAATGGAAGTATTTCAAAGTAGTGTCTCTTTCAAAACTTCATGATGCATTTGTGGCGTTTAAGAGCGTCTGTTTGGTCAATACATAAACATAATTATATTTGTTATTAATTTATTGTAAAACGTGCGACTAAACAAAGATTGCAAAATTACCTAATTAAAACCTGGCTAAAGATTCCATTATGTTGCCTAAAAGTCAACGTAAAAAACGGTTATGTTACCATTTGCGTTGGAATTTTTTTTTCATTCAGGTTGAGGTAACAATTTTCATTCAAAATGAGGTAACTTGCAGGAATATTGAAGACATATCAGACATATGGAGGCAACTGTTATGTGTTTTTTATACTACGAAATGAGTGGAAGTTTCGATAATATTTTTTTTCTGACCTATATATCTACACAATGTAATAGAAAACAGCTCAAATGTTACCATAGATGGAAAAGAGCTAGAATGAAAAGAAAGAACAAAGATAATTGTATTTTCCCAGATTGACTGTGACTTACAAGTCAGTCTGGTACGTTCCTCTTGTCTGAGACTTGATTTACTTACAGAAACACGTAGTGAATTGTGTTCAGTTCTATTCTTTAACCAGTTGATCAAATAGCAAAGTTTGTAGAGACGAATGTTGTCGGGTACGAAACACTACAAAAATAGTTATTGTGTGGTTTTTGGGAATCGGTAATGCTATTAGTGAACTAGTGTTTATTGAGGTACTGGTATAATTCAGATAAGTTTGCAGAAAAAAGTAAAGAGTCAGATGTAAAAACATGAACTATGTTATGTCCAATTACCGTGTAGATATGTAATCTTATTCCCGCTGATAAACTAGGTAATATGTGTCTGTTACTGTTTGATTCACATAATATATTATTTCATTCCTTTGTTGTATATGAAAAAAATAAATATATGTAAGTTCTTACGGTATCATGTCGACGACATACGGCCAGTGCTAAGTTTATACCCAATTACTCAGATTTCCTCGATTTAATCTGCGCTATGGATACAGCTTGATAAAGGAACCGTTTGCCTTTGCCAATTGGTAGTCTAAATTGCGCATGAGACGTAATGATGCAGTACTTGATCTAGCGTCCAGGTTCAAACTGTCTTGCCGATATATTGGCAGTAATGGTTTAAGTTTGTTTCATATTTTTTAAAACTTGATAACTTTGTCAAAACATTAGTTCTGCTGCAACATTTGAGCCCTGGGATTATTTCCGAAAAGGGTCGAAATCCTAACAAATCATAAAGAGACAATTGAATTACCAATGTATTTACTATCATAAATATAGTCGATAATCGAAAAACGAAATTATAACTTTCACGTGTTTTAAAATAGCAAAAACCATAACTAACACTAATATTGGCAAAAAAATGCTCTAACAAATGGACAACTAAATACTTTAGTACATTGACCTATTTTGTATCAGTCGTTAGAAACAATTTTCGTTAAATAACTCATTCATCATTCCTTCATAATAATAAAACTAGTACCACCATAAGCTGGCACGAAAAACGTAGACTAATTGGTAACTTGTCTTATACAGTGTAATTTAAGTGGTGAAAATGATACCCAATTCATCATCCTGTCCGTGTGGTACCTGATTGATGAGGCTTGTACTAACGACCTCATAGTTAACTACGTAGCATGCGTTGTTTGCATCCATAAGTCTAAAGTCAAGTGCGGAGTGAAGACTTTCAATATTATTGTCGGTCTCTCTACGTATAGGCAGACCAATGTGACGTCATATGCTAATTTGCGTATTTCATTAGTTAATGGTACTAGTAAAGTTCACCATCTACGAACGTGTAAGACATATTTGCAAATCAGGATAGATGGTGAGAGTATTTAATAGTATATCTTTTAAATAAACCAATTTACACAAAAACGCCGGAATGGAAAACGCAACAACGACGGAACGGAAAACGCAACCACGACGGCTCAATTTTTAATCTTCAACGACGCACAAATTATGCTTTAAATCAAAACAATAAATAACGCTACACGATCCGCAACACATGAAACTATAAGAAAAAAAGTAGCACTTGTCGATCGACAACTTCCTAGAAAAAACGTCTATAGACCCTCCGTTTTTAACTTTCCAAAATCTATTAAAATACGATATATGTGTGAGAAACACAATTATTGAGACTTTGCAATTTTCATAATTGTCATATTGAGACGTTATAATTTAGCACTGAAGTTGATATACCCTCACGCACTCACACGGCCTAAAAAAGACAATGTATCTCTCACGTTTTAATACTAGGGCGTTGTTCTACAGACCGTCAGCGGTCTGATCTTGTATGGTATATACTTTCATTTGGAAACTAAACTTTAACGTAGAAGTAAGCTATAACTCCAACAACACGGTATGCGTTTTAACGACGACCGTTCAACTTTGATAATTTACGTTCTGCTAAACACACACGCAATGTATAAGTATATCCTAAAAAATCATATCGCACCGGCCAATCACAATAAAATACTGACATTGCGCCGGCTAGTAAAAAACGATTAATTAGTGTCATCCACAAACCCTGCTATTTAAAACTTTCCTTGTCTAAAATGATGGCATTTCCAGGCTGGAATTCTGAAATTAACTTTCTTGAGGCAGACGACTACGCCGCTGGGGCCCCCGTGGGGGTTTAATATCAGATTCTTTGTTGCTGAATGTCAATAATCTTTTGATACTTCTAGCAAACTATGGCTATTATTGTGTTATTAATACTTTGTTCTCTTTTTCAAGTTTTGGAGGTCTTAAAAGTGTGATAATTAAAGCGGGCATTTAAGGGCTTCGTGTTTTTATATACGAAAGGCTCAAGTACCATTGACTTCAATTTGTATATGTTTCTCATTATATGTGAATAATTCAGTACTCAGTTGACCTTTTTATGGTTGATTTCCTGTCAGGCTGAGTGCTTCCGTTAGCGTTCTAAACACATTTGGCCATTGGTGAAAGAGTTGATTAACAGCTGGATTGAAGTAGACAATCATTTTTACACGACCGAAAAGTTGACAGCAACCACTTCATATTATCTAATGACCTATTATATCTTTAACAACTCAATAGTTTTGATATCGGTCTTTCAGTCACGTGAGATTAGATCGTTGATTGCCTTATACGATTATTCATTTCTTAATATATTTATTAACAGTGCCAGCATAGTCTCAGTCATCTGGTTATACGAGAAGAATAAAAAGAGCTACTATACGAAAAGCGTGGAAGCTTAGACAATCTGTTTTTTCTTACCCAAATAACTACACAGTGAAATTGCTCAATCATGACAAAGACATAGATATAAAGGACGTAGAATGTGAAAAGAAGAACAAACATAATTGTATTTCCGAGATTTACTGTGACTTACAAGTCTGGACGTTCGTCTTGTCTGAGACTTGATTTACGTACAGAAACACGCATTGAGTTGTGTTCAGCACTTATATTCTATAAAAAAAACTACAAAAATGATTATTTTGTGGTTCCAGGATATCATTAATGCTAATCGTGAACTATTGTTTATTGAGTCGCTGGTATATTTCAGATAAATTTGTAATACGAAGTAAAGAGTCAAATGTAAATAGAAGGGAATCTTTTCTATCTTTCACTGTGTAAACATGTACTCTTACGCTCGCTGTTAAACTAGGTATAGTCAAACGAGTGCTCACAGGGGGGGGAGGAGGCTATTTTATATTATTTCATTCCTTTGTTATAAAATAAATATCTACATAATATAATTCAAAATACATTTATGTATGTGTATGTGTGTGAGTGTGTGTGTGTGTGTGTGTGTATATGTGTGTGTGTATACATATATATGTGTATGTGTGTGTGTGTGTGTGTGTGTGTGTGTGTGTGTGTATGTGTGTGTGTGTGTGTGTGTGTGTGTGTGTGTGTGTGTGTGTGTGTGTGTTTGTGTGTGTGTGTGTGTGTGTGTGTAAGCGCGTGTGATTGCGTGCGTGCGTGCGCGCTTACGTGCGTGCCTGCATGCAATGGGATTACAGCCACAGTTTTGACTCAATCGATCTGAAACTTTCACAAAATATTAGTAGATATTACCAGATGTGAGGTTCAGCTTTTGGTAAATATCGGTTCAAGACTGTAGAACAAATTTATTAGCTTTTTTAGTTTTTGATGCGTATTTTAAAGAGAAAATATAGAACACAAATGGCATAAAACTAAATATGGAATATTTTGCCTGTCGCACATAATATACGCTCCTAAGCCTAATGAACACAAATTTCTATTTCCATATAAAGAGAAATGTAACCAAAGCTGAAACCAAAAGTTAATTATACTACGGGGTGTTTCAAAATATGATTTTAAAAAGGGAGGTGGTAAGGGCAATAATTGATTTGAGATTGTGTAAACCTGGGTAACGCTGGGTAAACCTGCTCGTATTTAGTAATAGTAGTGGTGTTTACTTGGTGAATATTGAAGTAAAGTCAAGTATATTCCTTTCGTTTTGAACGCCATGAATCTGCATAAAGTTGGCTAAACTTGACCACGAGTCCTGTACTGAACAGGCCTAGTCTGAGATACTCTGCCAAAGTTAAAGTTGTAAGAAAAATGTCTATGGCATGGTGAGATTCTAGGTAAGGTACCGCCAAAGAAGAAAGATATGAAGAGAAGGCAGGCCCGTACCCAGGGGAGGGCACGGTTGGGCAACGGCCCGCCCCAAAACTAAGACTCCCCCGCCCCAATATCATAAGATGATGGGATTCATCCCCCCGTTAGTCAAAAATTGCTTTAAAAGTGAACCATTAACTTCTATGTCTCAATTTGTTCGCCTCGCTCGGCACGTCTTCTTAAATAATCCCCTCACCAAAAGTTCCTTGCCACACCCCTGATGAAAGAATCAAATCACCAAAGAATATGACCACATTAGGAGTCAATTTACTCTCATATATGTTGGGGATAAAATTATGCGGAAGTCCAGCACCACACCGAGTAATAAATTGCTTTAAAATGCACCGTTTAGCTTTCATTTTTCAAAGCTTTTCACCTAGCTACACTCGACTGTTTACATAATCTCCCCATACAAACATTCCTTGCCACACCCTTGATAAACGATCAAATTAAAATCATGCGGAAGTCCATCCCCCCCCCCATCGGATATCGAAATTGCTTTAAAATGTACCATAAAGCTTCAATTTCTCAAAACTTCGAATCAAGTTAACGAATAAAGTGACCACTGTACGAGTCAATTTACTCTCATACATTTTGGGGATAAAATTATGCGGATGTCCACGCTAGTTAGCCATTGCAAAAAAACTAAAGTCAATATATTTTTAAGGAAACATGGTGTTAGTGGATATGATATTTAAATCAATTTTAGGAGACACAATGTCAGGTTCAAAAGAATGTCTAAAATAATACATTTGGTTAAATTTTGAGTCAGTTCACTTTCACTTTCGTTTTCAAATAGAGAATAAAGGAATCGAGTATTTGAATAAGAAGATATTGATATATATTTTATACTAGCACGTTTATCTATTGTTGCCCAGGGTTACATCTCCAAGGACTAATTTTTGCTCTAAAGTCTTTCTATCAATAAAGCATTAATTAAAAAAGGGACATGCCTACAAACTCGAGCTTTTTGCTCCCTCGGTAAATTTGAGTTTTTATGCGTTGGAAATAATTACAATAAACTCAGATAAATGGATAATTTACTCTCTTCGATGTTCTTGGAAGTCGGTCACAATTTCTGTTGTTATTTGGCTTATTTGTTTGGATCAAAATTTTGTGTTGGTACCAAAATAGCAACTAGTTCTTGCAAAACCTGACGATATGCTGGTGTCTATCTCTATCTCTATATCTATCTATCTATCTATCTCTCTATTTCTCTATTCCTCTCGCCCTCAATCTCTCTTCCTCTTTGTTCGGTTAAATCTGGGTAGCGACATCAATCGAGTTGGTGTAAGATAAGAAATGGATGTGATTTCCGTTACAATGCAATATTGGTAAAGTGCCCTTATATTTTTATCGGTTCATTTTTTCCATACATCACTTTCTGTTTTGCCAAAGTGCGTATCACTTATATATGTTAATATGGAAAGACTCAAGATAAATTGATGAATAAAATTATCAGATTTCATGATGAATTAGTTTTACAAGAAGTATATTTTCCGAAAAACTTGTAAATTGTTGGACTAATCTTAAAACAAACAGGTGTTGTTTGCAAGACTTTTTCTGATGCTGTCCTGTCCATTAAAACATTTGAAAGTTCTTTGATATGGGCTAGGGTTTGTCTAGACATATTGATAATATTATAAATAGTTTTTAAAACCCTTGTTCACTTGTTAGGTTAGTATTTATTCAATATATGTTTATTTGTTAGATGTTTTTTGTGAACAAGGGTTTTAAAAATAATTTATAATATTATCAATATGGCCATTAAAACAACTAGGGGGAAGTGACTTCACACCAACTCTCATCCCCATCGATGATCAAGTTGTATTTACTGACCAATCACATTTGCACAGACTCAGTCTAAAATAATTGTCTTTTTTATTTATAACTTGTATCAATACACAAGATGAAAGAACAGTTGGATGTTCGACTTCTTAAGTTCTACCCAGCGTGTACCATTGGCCGGATATACTCGAAAATATGTATCAATTCAAATTTGACTTCTCTCTATTCTTACTTGTGCGCCAAATACAACTAAACATCATGAAAATATCTTCCATGTCGTCTAAATATATATTATAAAAGACATGGCTACACGAAAACTTTAAGACGTCAATCATACACCCTTATAGTTGAAGCCACTCTACATTATAGTTTCTATTTTTGATCTAACTAATAAGCAGACGCGTAGCCAGAAATGAGATCCAAAATGCTCCAAATGTGCACCATTATTACCATATCTCAAAAAATTGGCCACTGTTTTGATAATATGCTCTGAAATGCTCTAAATTTGCATCTTTTTAAGCCAATTTGAAATGTTTTGGACGCTTCACGGCCATTGCTTTGACAATATCTAAGGTTGCCCCCCGCCCATTTCAAAATCCTGGCTATGCTCCTGTTCACGTGTGTAAAACTGTTACGTGATATGAAATATAGAGTATCTAATCGAGTATATAATCGAGTACATAATCGAGTATCTAATCGAGTATATAATCGAGTACATAATCGAATATGTAATCGACACTTTTTATCTAGAGATGTAATTATTAAGATCTGTTGTTTTGTTATTAGATGTTTCTTACTTTCTCTCTTGTTTTAACAATAGATGGACAGCGGCCGGTGTTATATGATGTTTACTACCAGACTGACCCTCCTTGTGGACACTGGTCAAATTTGTCTTTTACTTCGTACCCCCTTGGTGACCAGATGTGTCATAAATCAAATAAATAGAGACAAACACGTGTAGTTGGTGGATGGCGTAATGTCTTAGATCACAGATATTGCTTTACGAACCATTTTCCTTATTGCTGAAAATTATGTTACAAAAATGTGTTTTTCATATTTAAGTTTTCCCTGACAATGATATAACAAAGACACTGATACCATCTATTTCATTACTTGGCTATAATTACTTTAAGCGAATCAGTTACACAGCTACACAGGTTAGAATTAAGTAATTATAAAAAGAGTATTTTACTATGTAACTCGAATGAAACTCGGCTCAAAATCCTGGTTTCAGGAACGAACTGCATCTTTTTGTGGTTTTTATTTGAAAGCTACACCCTTGCCGAATAAAATTATTTTTGGAATGAGAAGTAGTTTTCATGTTATCCGGTTTTAAAGTGTGTGCCGTTTTCTTAACCGAAGCCCCATATCATTCTAGTGCAATACATCTATCGATATAATAGAAAGGCATATTATTGATTTTCATCTTGAATAACGAAATATAAATCATTCACCATACACCAATATATAAATTTTTTAAACTATTTATATAAATCATTCATCTTTACTCACTTTTGAGGTGAACCAAAAATGTTTTAACCAAGAAATCTACACACATTATAAATTGACATAACGTAAAATGACACAATATGTGTATTAAATGCAAACGAGCACAATAAACCTGATACATGTCTAGACCCATCCTAACAACACAGATATAATACAACATATCTAACGTTGTCGCAATGACTTATCATATTCTAGAATGTCTAACAAAGACACATCTTCTGTTACAAATTGACATCGTTTGCTATTTTTTTCAAAATACAAAAAAAGACAGCTTCAAATGGTAAGAAGATAAAAATTTCATATTAAGTCTGGCAAATGGGAAATAGGGAGTAGTTTTATAACATAATATATTGATATGAGTTTAGCCCAGAGTTCGTCCATTGTTCCGACTGTGTTTTAAAAAATGCTTGTTTGTGCTTTTTAACAATTCTGTTATTTACTTAAGGTACTGTAACCCTGTTTTATAAATAAGAATATCCTGCATAGTTATTGAAAGAGAGAACAAATGAGAGAGAGAGAGAGAGAGAGAGAGAGAGAGAGAGAGAGAGAGAGAGAGAGAGAGAGAGAGAGAGAGAGAGA